>SEYY01018643.1:2500-20000 GCA_009176605.1 Armadillidium nasatum | reverse complement strand
GAATGCTTCAATAAAAAGCAAAACTCTTTCTGAAAGAAAAAGTTGTGAAGAAATAAATGTTTTTGTGTAATGTTATCGGCCATTTCCTTTCAGATTAAAGAAGCAACGTCAGCGTTTAACCTTTTTATTAATAGTAGAAATTAAATTTAAATTTATCAGAATTGACATTTAGTAAACGTTTGTTAGAATTGCAAAACGAAAATAACATTTGTAAAATTGATCAAGATATTCATTTTATTTGATTTGAAAAAATTTTAATGCAATTTGTTGGTCTTTGATGAGACAGTCTTTTTAAAATTATTAAATCCATTTACCAAAATTAACTTTTATTTTTGCTCCTTTTTTAAAACATCAATAGATCACACCCACACTTTTTAATTTTCTCTTTCAGGCATTCTTCTACTTATATCCAATTTAAATTAAAAAATAAATCTATAACAGGTGAATTTTTAGTAGCATATTTTTACTTTCAATCAATTAATCTTTATTCATTTAATTTTCCATTCCATTCAAGACCAAAGACAAAAAGGAATTAAGAGGAGAAGCCAACACAATTCCAAAATTATACCTAATGCCTCCATCTAATATTTTATACAATATTTCCTTTTGGTGTTGATGAGAAAATTCACCTAAAAGCTTAAAACCATTTTTAATAAAAGTAAAAATAAAAGTTTTTTTTAAAACTTATCTTTGAAAAAACATTCTAAAACGTTATCTTCTTTGGTACATGTGATGAATAAACTGCTGGCTCATGTATTACCGTAACATTTATGTATTAACTCTCCTGTAATGACTGCGGAGGAAACGTCGTTTATATTGGTTTTAAGACATGCAATGCAAAAACACTTGCTACAACACGGGTAATATAAAGCAACACATGCAGGATGAACACGTATAATCACATAACAACAACTTTAATAGTTCCACTTCCACACAGCTTTTGTGAGGGCAAATTTCAATAAAGAATTATTTAATCTCGGTCATGTGTTTGAAATCATGTTAGAAATATTGCTTTTAACGATATATATCAGTTGTGAAGTTTCTGGACGTCTTAAATGTGATTACTTTGGGAAATAACGAATTCTGTTAAGCAGCCTTCAACTTTGCTTTCTTATTAATATTTAAAGCTTTGTACCCCAGCTCAAAGGCATATATAAAAGATATATAATAATAATAATAACAACAACGATAATAATAATAATAATAATAATAATAATAATAATAATAATAATAATAATAATAATAATAATAATAATAATAATAATAATAATAATAATAATAATAAATAATAATAATAATAATAATAATAATAATAATAATAATAATAATAATAATAATAATAATAATAATAATAATAATAATAATAATAATAATAATAATAGATGTCTTGTCGGTTGGAAGGAAGGTTGAATTTTTCATTGGAATTTTCGTTCTAAAGATTTCCCATTCATTACTAAAATCATTTATAATTTCTTAAGAAATTAATAATTCTGTGAAAATTAACATTAAAACTGCAATATAGTAGTATAGTATCCAGTTATGCCATTTATATATATATATATATATATATATATATATATATATATATATATATATATATATATATATATATATATATATATATATATATATATATATATATATATATATATATATATATATATATATATATATATATATATATATATATATATATATATATATATATATATATATATATATATATATATATATATATATATATATATATATATATATATATATATATATATATATATATATATATATATATATATATATATATATATATATATATATATATATATATATATATATATTGTTATATAAGATTAAGAAATTTTTTGACGATGAAATTGAAAAGGTATATTTTAAAAATTTCAATAATTTTAATAAATTTAAAAATTTTGAAATAAGACAAGATTCAGTTGTCTTTTCTTAATGCTCTATTCTAGTATTTAATTAATATCAGTAATTTTAATATATATATAATATAGTATATATTAGGATGCAATATATAGTGTATACAATATAGTATAATATAGGGTGTCCCATTCACTCTCGGTCCCAGATATGTGCTTTTAAATATCAAAGTATTGGTCAAAAGTTAAGAAAATTTGCTACGAACGAAACTTGGTGTGTGAGAAACGAAATAGAATCTTGAGAGGTCGAGTCACTCGCCATACTTTCAAAGGTCAACTTTTACGAAATTGAGTCTTTTTTGAAGATCAGGGCACTTTTGGCAGAAACCTTCCCTAACATCATTAGCATGCCATGATGCTAATGATGATTATTTCCAACACTTGTTGTGATGTCAGTACGATTCTCACACACCAAATTCTAAAAACTTGTGACTAGTACTTTGCTATCTACAAGCTCATATCTGGGAGCAAATTGACGATGTTCTGTAGTATCTTCAGAACATTGATTTTAAAAATTTTAATATGTGATAACTTGTAGAGACATGCAAAATTCTATTACTCTAAATTTAGTTTTGAAATCGCGATAAAAATCTTTTCTCCAACTTCTGAAGTAATTCGATTTCGTCTTGGTGAGCATATTTGGTTCCCACAACTAAACCCTCTCCTTGAATAGGGCTCTGCCCATGAGCGGTAATGAAATGTGTGAAAAAAAGATCATTTTCACTCTCATTAGAGAGGTTGGAGAAGAAATATTTAAAAGCAATATACGCAAATTAATTTTAAAATAATCGGCAAAAAATTGACGATGACGATGACGATTGAGAAAAATTTTGCAAATGACGATGAAGATTAATCGTCCCATCATTGCTATATATATATATATATATATATATATATATATATATATATATATATATATATATATATATATATATATATATATATTATATATATATATATATATATATATATATATATATATATATATATTAGGGATGGAGTGAAGTATCGGTATCGGTATCGGTATCGGCAAGTATCGGCATATTTTCCGATACCGGTATCTGCAAAATTTTTGGATAAGAGTAAAGTATCGGTATCGGTATCGGTATCGGTAGTAGTATCGGCATATTTTCCGATACCAATACCGTTATCGGTATCGGTATCGGTATAGTAATAGGTATCGGTATCGGTATCGGTATCGGTAAAAATTTTGGTATCGCTCCATCCCTAATATATATATATATATACACACACTTCATACCGTTTCCTCCTTGGGTTCCGTCAATTACCTATTTTTCCCTGTATCTTGTTCTATTTCTTCAAAAATATCCGCATATATATATATATATATATATATATATATATATATATATATATATATATATATATATATATATATATATATATATATATATATATATATATATATATATATATATATATATATATATAATATATATATATGAAGTAAAAAGTGGTAAGGTGAAAGAAAAGCCAGTTGTTATAACTGATGGGAAAAAATCTCCGGCATCCGCGATAGGCCTGGCCCAGCCAGCGGTATCCGCCGTGGGCCCAAGAAACCCAAGGATCTTCCTAGAAAGATCCTACTGACAGGACGAAAGTCCTACCTGGGGTAAGGTGAAAAAAATAATATATATATAATATATATATATATATATATATATATATATATATATATATATATATATATATATATATATATATATATATATATATATATATATATATATATATATATATATATATATATATATATATATATATATATATATATATATGTAGTAGCTAGTCATTTAGAGAAAAGTATTTTTTCAAGAGCACTATTTTTACTCAGTAAAGTGATCAAATTTTGTTTTAATTCTTTTCTGTCCCAGTTTTATGTGAGAAATAAAAAACTGCACAAAGAGAAATGCTATTAACGATATCTTACACCCTAAATATAAAGGGAATAAATAAACAAAAAAATTAAATTAAATTAAAAGGAAAAAAGAAGCTGTTCTGGATTCTCTAATCGCATATCTCCTCCACTGAGAAAGGTTCATAATAATAATAATAATAATAATAATAATAATAATAATAATAATAATAATAATAATAATAATAATAATAATAATTGGTTGATTTATTATTCTTTATCATTATTTTATATACATCTAAAATGCAAGAAAGAGAAAAGATTTAATTTTGATTTTATTTTTGAGTTGAAGTCATAAATTCTCGTTAGTGAAAAAATGGCAAAGAAGAAAAAAGAATTTCAGAATTTCGTTATTTCTCGTCTCATCAATCTTCAACTTCAAATTGAAGAAACTCTTTCAGGAAGCTAAAAATAAAAATAAATCACATTTACAAAAAGACATTTTAAAATTTTAAAACTCGTAAACAAATTAAAATTTTTAGGTAACAAAAATAACAATATTTTTATATTATTTAGTTTTGGGCTCTAATTCCAGCTTTTAAATTTCTTTCAAATTCTAGAATGAGATGTTGAGAAACAGATTTAGGAAGAGTAGTTTTCCATTTTTGGGAGGAAGTTGTTTTCCTAAGAACTTGAGATCAATTTTTTGCCATCTTCAAAGGACAACATATGACTTTAGTTTCTTAATAGTAACTATGAAAAAATTATCTTATTATAAGGATTTGACATTTTTAAAAAGTTTCGACTTTGAGTTTTTAACTTCATTTCAAAAAAAATATATCAAAATAAATTAATATTTACAGTGAAAATAATTATTATTGGAAAATTTCAAATCAGTAAAGGATGTTTGAAAATATATTGACAAAAATGATTTCATGCTAAAGCTGCCACCGGGAAAAAATCACATTCTTTAATTAAACTATTTATAAAGTTTCTTCACTTATGACAAAAACAAGTGAAAAATAATTATACTATTAGTCGAAGATTTAAATCAGTCATTTCGTATTTTAATAAAAATATTTCGAACCTTGCCCTATAGCAAACAGGTTGTGAAGTCAAAGTGGTACTAGCTCCATCACCGGAGACTGAGGTGAAGAGGTGAAACCTATTTCCATGAAATCTCAAAAGTTGTTAAAACTGAGGAACTTCCTTGGGATGATGTATGTGCTCATACAAATGAAAGAACAACAATGCTTGAACATTCGTCAGGATTTCGAGGAAAAGCATAGGAGGGGAATAAAGTAAATACAATTAAATCAAGTGTCCTAAATACACGGTTATTTCACCACTATGCGAAATAGTGTGGAAGAGATGAAGAAGCATTATTTTTCACTCAGAAATTATCAGAGACATTTTCTTGCCTTTACACTCTTTTAACTTTATCCCTTCAATGCAATTTTATCACAGTGATTTAATTTACTGAACAAATTATGGTAATTTAACATGAAGCTGGAGGTATGAGAAGGGAAGATCAAATATGAAAATCATACCATGCTTGAACACCTTGTTGAAACAGTTATAATTGTAAAGACCGTGGAAAACAAGGGGTGATCAAATTTGTGCAAGTCAAGCTTGTTGAAATCTTTCTTGGATGAATTAGAATAAAAAATTATTTGAAACTCAGTCACTGTTAATATCCTCCTTTTCTTACAAGTTGGTGAATTAATAAAATGATATATTTGAAACACTCCCTGGCCTAGTTCTCGTCTTCACTGAGTGAGGTCACCCTTTTTGTAGCTGATTCTCTTCTGAACACTTTGCTTATAATTCCTAGTACTTATCAATGACTTTATATATAAGTATATATAAAGTAAAACTAAATATATAGCACAACTTAATGAGAAGAATAATCTTCGAGAATGTCTATCTTATACTGATCCTAGAATTGAAAAATTTGTTTACACAATATAAGCAAATTTTTCTCATTAAAGTTTAATAGTAGTTGGTAATAAAGAAACTAAATTTTAATTCCAGCATGCATAGTAGCAAAAATATTGTGTCTTGATTGTGATTCTAATGTGTAACTACTGAAAAACATTTATTACAATTTAACCTATTTAATATCAATTGCGGTGCTTTTTGAATATTGATTATTCTTAATATATTAAAATTTTGTATTCATGTCATGTCAAAGGGGGTATGGGACAATGAGCTCATAATTATAATTATCAAACCATCATAGCTTGAATTTTTCTTAAATATGGAGGTATATTTTTTAGAGCGTGCAGAACAAAATATTATTAAAAATTAAACTGCTGAATCCTCCAAAATATTTTGTTTTCTGAACTCTCTAAACGCATTTATCAACGTTTAAAGAAGACTCATGTTACTCGTCTTTTTTAATTAAGTCATTCTTTCTCTGCACTATACTATAAACCTAGACTTAACAGCTTTTCTTAATGCTTTATTTCCCTTTTCCTTGATTTGCATACTTTCAAAATCAATGTATCATGAGATTAGGAATTAAATTTGAACCCAAATTTGGCTTTTCCTTATTCTAATGCGTTTCATGCTAGTCTTTGGTCTTTACAGTCTAAGTTACGTTAAATATAAATAAATTCCTTCATCAGAGACTTCACATCTATTATTATTTTTTATGAATTGTACTAGTATTGGGAAAAGCACTTTTTTTTCTACAATATTTTACCGCTTCTTTTATCTTACATCCTTTCAAACTCCGTACATCAAAATATGCCCATTAATTGGGAACTGTTTAGGTCTTTTTACAATTCTTGTGCGTTTCATGTTGGACTTTGACCTTTTTTTCACCATAGTTTAAAATATAAATAAAACAATAAAAATGGAGAAAGATTATGAAACATAAGATTGTATTTAGATATGATTGCTGCATAGACGAATAAGTAAATCTTCGAAGATGCAACGTACTCATTATGATATTAAAAATTTTTTTTTTTTGAAATTTCCATTAAATTCAGATCTTTTTTTTCTCTTCTTCTTTTTTTTTGTAAGTCCTTGCGTCGAATCCAAAATTTTACATACAATAAATCAAACTCAAATACTTAATGAAAAAGAAAAAGCATCTCGTCAAAAAAAAAAAAAAAAATCGCATGACTCCCATTCCTACAAATATACCTTCGACCTTATCATAAATCGTAAGTCGAAAATAATATATATATATATATATATATATATATATATATATATATATATATATATATATATATATATATATATATATATATATATATATATATATATATATATATATATATATATATATATATATATATATATATATATATATATATATATATATATATATATATATATATATATATATATATATATATATATATATATATATATATATATATATATATATATATATATATATATATATATATATATATATATATATATATATATATATATATATATATATATATATATATATATATATATATATATATATATATATATATATATATATATATATATATATATATATATATATATATATATATATATATATATATATATATATATATATATATATATATATATATATATATATATATATATATATATATATATATATATATATATATATATAAAGCAATAAAACCCAAAGACTCAATAATAAGTTTAATTTTTATTTAAGTCAAGCCATTGGTTTGGTCTTTCAAACCCTCATTTGATTCTGAACATTTCTTCTTACGATTTAGAATTTGAAGAAAAATTAGTATTAGGTTATGGTCTTTCTTTTGGTTTCGAAAACAATTCCGATAGACTTTTCAGCTTCCTTATTGATTTTAATAAGTTTATCAAGAGTTTTTCTTATAAAGGAAACTGTAATTTAGAAATACTGAAGGGCGTTATTTGCAATGATATTATTAGAAAAACAATGATGATTTACCAAACATTTTGATGGATGCACTTGAAAGATTAAGAAATAATGATGATATCTTCATATTGAAGGCAGATAAGGGTAGTAAGATTGTTATCATGGATAGAACTGTTTATTTAGATAAGTCACTGGGTCTGCTACAGGATGATTTGACATAAGAAACTGAGAAGTGACACTTTGAAAAATTCACAAAATTTCTTTTATTCTACACAGAAAGATTTATTACAAGGAAATAGTTTATTGATTAAAAACCTTTCTGCATATTTACCTCGATTATCATATTTTTATGGATTACTAAAATACATAAAGAAGGTATACCGTATACCGTTAAGATCAATAATAATTAGCAATGTGCAATGTATTACATATAAACTCTCCAAATAGATTTCAAAAGCATTGTCCCCATTATTATCAAATATTTCATCGTCACATATTAAAAATTAAAACGATTTCGTAGTTAGAAACATTGATTTGACTGGTAAATACATGATTAGCTTTGATGTTGCCTCATTGTTTACGAAAGTACCTGTAAACTAACCTTAGAATGGTTAATAGAATATTTAATATCTTATCATTCCCACTTTCAGTAAATATTGAAGTATTTATACAACTAAAATGCCTTTCACAATCTTATTTCTCATTCAACGGAGAGTTTTAATTATAGATTTCAGGACTGAGTATGGGTTCACCAATTACTTACATTTTGAGCAACCTTTTTATGGAGCTTTTAGAGGTAAATTTTTTTGCCAAATATTCTAAACACTGAATGTTTTTGAGTTAGATACGTGGATGATGTTTTTGTCGTTTTACCTGATTATTTTTCACCAGAAAGAATACTTTTATGTCTCGATGATTGCAATCCGGATATTAAATTCACCTTTGAAAAAGAAAATGAAAGATAACTTCCCTTTCTAGATGTTTTATTAATTAGAAATCACAATAATAAACTCACCTTTAACATATTTCATCGTCGCATATTAAAAATACAGATAATTATATGCATTGACTGTCCTCCCATGATACACACATAAGCACGGCATAGTTAAAGGTTTCTTTTTAAAAGAGTAAAGGATCTGCAGTCCTGGTTATGTTGATCAAGTAATGGAGTATATTTATAATGTTTTTAAGAATTTGGGCTACCCTAGGATTTTCGTTTCCAAAACCTTGGCAGCTGCAAAGGAAAAAGTTATATGATACTACATCTTCTCCTGTTTCCGAAAACAAATTATTACTAAAAATACCCGACAAGATAAACAGAATTAACGAAAATTTACCAAAAGAATTTATGCTGGTGTCCACAATACCTAACACTACCAAGAAATTTTTATGTAGTGTTAAACTTAATGAAAAAGATAGTAATCAAGGTGTTTATAAAACACCATATAAAGATTGTTCCTCAGTTTATATTGAAGAGACCAACGACTTCAAAAGAAGAAAACATCAGTATATCTATGCATTAAAAATAGGGGACTAGGCTTCATCTCTACACAAACACAAAGTGGAATTAGAACACAGAATAGACGTCCCTAATATGAATTTGATATCTCCAATTTTAGATATTAACAAAAGACAGATAGAAAATGGAGGCTTTCTTCATTAAAAATGTTCACAATTTCAGTAGTCTTCAGAGCAACCTCATCGATGATTTTACTAATCTCTTATTAAATAATTCAAAAATTTCCAAATTTGTTAAAAGTCTTAATAAAATAACTTAGTATTTATATATTTTTATGTTTGTATGGTACTTTAATAATTTAATACTTTAATGTTTTTAATTAATTAATTTACTTTTATTTATAGATTTTTATTTTTATTCTTTTCTAATCTTATAGGTAACAACCACCTATTTTTTTTTTTTACAATCGTTTTTCTATATTATATTTTTGTACTTTTTAGTATTGGGCCTGAATGAGGAGAAACGTGTGTTTTCTCGAAAGACTTGCCCAGTTTTATTAAATGTTTTATTCCTTTGGGGTTATATATATATATATATATATATATATATATATATATATATATATATATATATATATATATATATATATATATATATATATATATATATATATATATATATATATATATATATATATATATATATATATATATATATATATATATATATATATATATATATATATATATAATCTTTGTTAATAAAAGGATAAAAGTCAATTCGGTGTACAAAAATTCACGAGAATTAGGGAAATAAAATCGAAGGATCCAATGTACGGCGTATGAAGGTGTTCAAGTCAAAGAAAGTAAGAGAAATAGAAGAAGGAAGTGTGTCCAAACTTTTCGAGGAAAAGAATGATATAAGAATGGGCATTTCTGTTAAGTCTGGAGTCAGAGGGTTGGACAAATAAAGATGAGACTGTGTGGTAAGAAAAATCTCACGGTTCTCCTCAAAGTATTAGGTGTGCGACATTAGGTTTTAGAAGAGTAGTGAACGCTGTGAGATCAAAATTATAAGAAAAATGCAACTAGAGTTTGCCGCTCAGGAAGAAATTGGTGATAGTAAGTGATATCGTAAGAATCGAAATTTCTCAAACACTTCATCTTTTCAACGAGATATGTATTAGTAGAGTCATCAGTGATGCGATATTCATACTTCAAACAAGTACGAAAACACTCATTGCCGAGCAAGAAGTTGAGGTTTGTAAAATAGTCTGAAGGTGATTCAGAACACCAAAACTCTTAGAAGTTTGCTTATTGAGAGAAACAATGAGATCCTTAACGCTAGAAAAAAACTCGAGTAAAGAAAAGACCAGAAACATTAGGAGCAAAGGAAAGTTTGAGTTGTGTATTTTCGAAGATATAAAAGTTGTGTGGAAGATTATGTCGAATAGCAAAGCATATGGAGGAAAAGAGTCGGAAAAGAAGATAAAAAAGAACACTAGTTTCATTCGGAATTAAGATTTTTACAAACTTTTTTATGTTAAGAATAAATTAGAAATAACAGAGGTAGTGTAATAAGACCATAGTTAGAGGTTTGAGAATGGCTCACCTTTCTTCTGCACAGGTTGAACTAGCTGATGTTAATAGAATGAAATGAAATAGTTCACCAATGCAGTGATGTAAGTTTTCAGAACCACAGGAGAGACACAGTCAGGACCAGGCGCCTTCTTAATTAATGTTTACTCAATGAGAGCAGAAATGATGTACCTAGAAGAGATTCCAATATTGAGCTTAATTAGTTGGAGGGAAATGGAGAAGGAAGTATAGCTCTTAGGTGGATGTAGAATCAGAACTAAAGCATTGACGCCAGGGTCACAGCTCTTGTGTAAGATGGTCAAATATCTCATGAAAAAGCATGATGGAGTGACAAGTGAGTGTGGCATGGTTCAGGAGATTAAGAATTAAGTATAAATTAGGGGATTATTGGTCGAAAGGGTGTGAAAAGGACAAAAAATAAAATAAAATAAAATAAAAATTAAAAAAAAACCACGAAAGAGTGCGACTGAGACCCAAGTAGGAATGGCATTATCACTTGTACCAGAACGTACTGGCATTATCTTCCCAAAGTATTCCATTTCAACTTCTTTCTTCGCTCTGTGTATTAATCCCATCTCCTTTCTGCTGATATCACTTTAAAATTTTAAAGACAAAAATGCAAACGAATACATGAATACTTTGAAAACATAATTATAAACTATCATACTTGTAAATTTTAAGTAATTATAAACAAATTGATTGTTAGTACCATTTTACTTACTTATGCACAGTACAATAAGATAAATATCAACTGTTCCTCTTTCGTTTATTTCTGGAAGAGCTGAAACGGATGCGGATGAGGATGCGCAGATGCAGAAATCGATGCGAATTCTAATGATCCCTGGATCAAATGTCTACCTTAAGCTCTTCTTGTCAATAAATTATGCACTATGTAGTTCATTTTCAATCAAATTTTATATTTGAAGATTTAGTTATACCTAAATTTCATTTTCTTTAATAAACTGCACTTTTTAGGGGATATATATGCACTATATATATATATATATATATATATATATATATATATATATATATATATATATATATATATATATATATATATATATATATATATATATATATATATATATATATATATATATATATATATATATATATATATATATATATATATATATATATATATATACAGAAACTTCAGAAAGACATAGAAGCAGTATTGTGACTGCTCTACTAAGAATTGACCTAATTCTAATAAAGATTTAGCCTAAATAAAATGTAATTAATAAAAACACATACAAAATGAATTCCCCATTTACAATGTTCTTCCAATAGTTAAAATAAAGTGGAAATTGTGGGATTTTCTGATTTCCAAGAATTCTAAACTTTGATAAAAGTTTTTAGTGAAAGCTATTAAGGTAAATATTAATACTATTTATAGGGGTCTAGTCAGAAGTATATAGGAATATAAGATCTCTAACGCAAATAAAGCAAGAAGTCTAAAACTCTGCACAAAAACTTTGGTCCCTTTTAAAGTATTAAGCGTCAAGTCAAATGTAAATTCAAAGTTAAAATAATACACTAACTCAATCCAATCAATAATCAAAAAGGTCAATCTAATTCAAACACCAAAAAATGGATCAAGTTGAGTCGGTGAGCTATGGACCTAATTTTCACTTACAGAATTTTAGATTCCTACCCTAATTAAAAAAAGGATATATCTACCATAAGGCTATAAGTAACTTAAATTCAAAGGTTAAAATGTTAAATACTTCTCTAACTACGACGATGACGTTTGTTAAAAACAATTGTAAAAGTTACATTATAGGATGAAAAGGCAAGTCAGTTCTTCTTGAACCAAAACAAAGTCTTTCAAAAGTTAAGTGTTGCCATTTCAAGGATGTTCTTAGTTTAGTGCATATTTTAAAAATACATAATTAACTTTTCTACTTTAAAGCAATCATATAAGCATTTCCAAACACACAAAGGATTTCGAAAGCCATATATATATATATATATATATATATATATATATATATATATATATATATATATATATATATATATATATATATATATATATATATATATATATATATATATATATATATATATATATATATATATATATATATATATATGGTAGAAGACTTGCAGAGGACAGAGTGAGATGGAGGCGGCGGCGAAAGGGGTTGAAAGGTATATATATATATATATATATATATATATATATATATATATATATATATATATATATATATATATATATATATATATATATATATATATATATATATATATATATATATATATATATATATCAATTTTACAATTATTTTCCCTTTCTATTCATTTGTTTTATGTTTTTTTTATTTATTTTATTTATTTGTGAAGAGAAATAAATGTCATTGAGCGAAAATAATTGCTTTTAAAGCTAAGGTTTAGACTTGATGATCTTGTGTTTAGGAAGGAATTAAACATCATAAGAGGCAAAAAAAGCCACTGACTACGAGGAAAGCGTGGAAACAGTATATTAGTAATAAAATCAAATAGCAGTTTTGCTTACCGTAAACTATGACGTATGTTTATAACCCAAAATTCAAATAAATGGGGTACAAAAGTCTTAAAAAAATAGTGTGAAGAAATGTGACTTTGATAATGGTAGCGATGTCATCCGAATAACGCTCCACCGAAAAAAGTAGTTACATTTAAATAAATTGACCAATCACAAACTGAAGTCCTTTAAAGATCACGCCAACGTCTGTCGTTAAGCAGAATTTTATAACATTAGATTACGTTATTATTAACTAATATATTTATACTCTGCTAGTAGCTACCACTCTCTTCACTCATGATGTTGGAGAATGAGGAGTTACAGATGAGATACTCGCAGGAATATACCAAGGGTCTTTACCCTTTGTATAAGCATGATTAAAATGAGAGTTATCCTCCAAATATGTGCTCAAATTTAACATCGTAGACTTTTTATCGATATTTTTATATAGGTAATACTAATTTATTTTTACTTTATGAATTTATGTATAATTTTTAAACAACTGTAACATAAATATTATTATATTATATTGAATACACATTGTTTTAATATGAATGCAAAATACACATTGTTATCCTCTTTATTGAATTCGAGTTAAATTTTTTTTTAAACTTTCTTTTGTACAATAAAGTTAATCTCAAATACTGTTAAAATATCTTATTTAGCAGTAAAAAGAAAAATAAATATAAGCATTTAACGAGTTTGGGTTCCAATATCCTAAAATACTGGGTGTGAACCACTGGTAACAAGCGGCACAAAAAAAAAAAAGGAAAAAAGTGAAAATTTGAAGCTAATTAGCATCTGTTCGCTTGTATAAGGAGTCTATTTTGTTCCTTTTATCAGATACATTCATAATACTAGATAATTTTTACATAAATCCTGTTTACTCAAAGGGGACCAAAACGTCTCAGTATATGGTAAAGGGGTTGAAGAGGAAACTCTGAAATGTTTATATTATTATTATTTTTATTTTTATTTTATTTATTTATTTTTTATTTATTTTTTTTTTGGCTTTCGAATCTTTTTAATGTCGCTAGGATGCCCCAGGACGGAATGCGCACTTCCTTTACCTCCCCTCCAATATCTACGAGCCTATATATATATATATATATATATATATATATATATATATATATATATATATATATATTATATATATATATATATATATATATATATATATATATATATATATATATATATATATATATCCTTCGGTGAGCAAACCCCGGAGGCCTACCAATTTTCACCAGAGTTGGGAAATTAACAGATACTATTAATAGATTGAAAGGGAGAACAATGGCAGTCTACTACAGCTGCTATAGAAAGACTGGAAAGGAAATTAGAAAGAAGGTCACAGAGAGAAGGATAGATTCCGAAAGAGTGATGTTTGGAAATTAAAGCTTTGCGCCAGTTTCCATCGAAGGCTTTTGATATGCCTAACTCTACAGCGAAAGATTCACCGAAACACTGAAGAACGGAGAACTAAGAGTCAGAGAGATGGGAAAGAAGAACACTAGTAAAGCATTTCTTACGAATGCCGTACTTGCGATCAGAGATAAAATTAGAAGAATTGAAATGTTTCCAAATCTTCTTGTTAAAAATCGATTCGGAAAATTTAGAAAGAACAGAGATCAAATAAATAGGACGGTAGTTGAAGGGTTGAGAGATATCCCCCTTCTTCGGCAAAGGCTGAATGAGAGCACGTTTCCAGCAAGAATGGAAGGTTGAAGTAGAAAGACAAAGACGAAATAGTTTATCAAGGCAGGGTGCAAGCTCTGAAGCATAAGTTTTGAGAACCACATGTGGTTCTCAAAACTTATGCTTCAGAAGACGCATCTTTCCTGCAGGAGGGATACCATGAGGACCGTACGCCTTTTTAGTGTTAAGTTTAGAGAGAGCAGAAATGACCTCTTTAGGAGTAATAATTTTTAGCATAAATTGCTAATTTCTTTCTGAGGAGAAATTTGTCTAAAATTTGAGAATTGAAGAAAAATTTGTTCGTTTGTTGGTAAGAATTTGGCCTTTTCTATATTTAATATATTGATCTAATTTATAATGGTAGGAAATTCCTTACGAATAAATAATTCCTAACTTTTTGCCTACGTAAAAATCGAACAAAAGAGCTTCTTCACTTCACAATATTGATTGCAACAACTCCAACTCACAAATACTCAAACATCAATTTTCAAACCCTTGCGCGCATATATATATATATATATATATATATATATATATATATATATATATATATATATATATATATATATATATATATATATATATATATATATATATATATATATATATATATATATCATAAACACTTCTATTTTTAGGAAATTTGTTTTTAATTATAAAAATTAGTAGCAGAGCTCTGAACATTTTGAATGGAGAATAATAAATTCTGATTAAAAACTTAATTTATTTATTCACACTTATTCACTATTTAAAAACTAATTTAAAACTATTTAAAATTGCGAAAAGTAACTGGAGGACATTAATGTTTTGTTTTACAATAAATTGTATTAAGAACTTTTGTTAACGTTTCGGGATAAGTTTAATCCCATCATCAGGACATTTGTTACTATTAAATAAATTTAATCTGTAATGAGAACAGAAAATATTAATTACAATTATAATAACACAAAAATAAATAAATAAATAAATCCTTTATGTTTGAAAACACATTAATAAAGTTGTAGGTAGAAGAGATCACTATCATTATTGAGTACGGTTTGAGAATGGCTACATGAATGGATTTTAAAATTTTTAAATCTAATTGTTAATTGGCTTGAGAAAGGATGAAAAATGGGATAGTTATATGATGTGGTTATTTGTACGGCTGTGTAATCTAATGCTGGAGGGGGAGGGGGAGGGAGATGAGAAATTAAGACCTGTTCTAGAAGAAACACCTCTGTGCTCATCGCATCTGACAGAGAGGTACCCCCACCAAGATCTTCCCTTTGTTTTCACTCCAAACCTCTCCATAGGTTCTTTTTTATCCCACAAAGAACCCCTACCACTAACCTGAGCTCATCTGTCGTTTACAAATATTCATGTGGTACTTGTTCAAGTACTTACAGTACAATGGGGAAAATAGGTAAAATGAGTGTGTTCGAGACTGTACCAGTGTAGTACGTGTAAAACTGATTATGGTGATTTAGCCTAGGATCAGATAACTGGACATCGAAAAGACGAAATTATGAAGAAAGTAATGTCGCATGAGCCTTCCTCAATGGAGGAGGTTTGTTAGTGGATAGACAAAGAAGTAATAAAGATGTCATTATTGAAAAATAGTAAAAGGGTTGTGGATAAGACAGAACCCTGAGAAACACTACTATATATTATTTTAAAGGATGAACGATAGTAGTCTACAGCAGCAGCTATAGAACGACCGAAAAGAAAATAAGAGATAGGCCACAGAAAGATGGATAGAATCAAAAGAAGTAAGGTTAGGAATCTAAGCCTTGTGCCAGACTATCACCATTAGCACGATCCTTACGAAAGCCATAGGAAGAAAATATAAATTATAGAAACGAAAAAGCAGCGAAATTTCAAAACAAGATTTGAGAATCACAGAAGGGGAATGCGCCTACTCACTGTCAAGCTCAGAGACAGTAGAAATAATCCCAAAAGAAGAAATTGCAACTTCAGACATCAATGAGTTATAGGGGTGGAAAATCAGAAATAGCTATGGAATCTTCTATGGAAGAATTAGAGGCAAAAGTTTGTGGGAAGAGCTCAGCATTAGCAGAATGTATAACGGCAGTTGTGCTATCAGAAGATGCTAAAGGAGAGGAAGTTGCAACGTTAGACTGACATTTCAACCAACATGCCAGAAAGAGTGTGAAGAACAGGAAATAATTGGATTATTTAATTTTAAACGGAGAAAAAATTTTTATTACTGTTGGGAAGAATATATTTTGAGCTATTCAAACTTCCTGGAGATTGAAGACGGTTGTAATAACTACAGACAGTATCCCTCTGGAGGACAGCAAGAGAACAATCAGAATTTATCCAAAGTTTAAGTTTTTTTGAAGGAAAGAATAGATTTAGAATGTACTCCAAAATATCAGAGAAAATCAAGTCATTTATGCGTTCTGTACGATCAGAGGGACTATTTCTACTGAAACTATAATCAGTCATTTGGAAGTGAATGAAATATGACTGCAGCACCAGAGTCCCATAAACATAGATCTTTTCTGCGGAAATTATAGAACTGGATATAGCTTATGCTTTAGAGT
>SEYY01018642.1:35000-44557 GCA_009176605.1 Armadillidium nasatum | reverse complement strand
ATATATATATTATATATATATATATATATATATATATATATATATTATATATAATATAATATTAAATAACTTTAAACAAAAAATATCATTATCAAAATTTCGAGTTGTTGCAAACGCTAATGCCCACTGTGTCTAAAAAGACACGGCCTAAAAATCTATGAAAGAGACCGAATTTTTAAATTCTTGGAAATTGACATTTCTAGGACTAAAATAGACTATATATCTAAATTTTAAAAAAAAAAATTCAAACTTTTTTAATTTCGGGCATTAATGGGCTAAGCTGCGGAACACCGAAGCAGAGAAGATTCCAATCATCCCCTCTCCCCCTTCCCCATACTCCTACCGTACTGATAATATTTAATCTTGAACTAAATTACTAATAAAATTATTATGATGTTCTGTTTCCCTTTTTTAAATTATTACGTGAGAGGGAAATATGAAGATAATTAGAAAATAATTAAGTATTAATATATTTAGAGCGTGGAAAGAATATTTTTATGTATTTATAAATTTAATATATATATAATATATATCTATTATATATATATATATATATATATATATATATTATATATATATATATATATATATATATATATATATATATATATATATATATATATATATATATATATATATATATATATATTAATCTTTTACAAATGAAAATTTTTCTTCACACTTTATCTACAAAGAAAAAGAAAATAAAGTTTGCCAAGTACTTTCGTGTTATTTAGCACGTAGTCTCGAGACAGAATGTGTTAAATAACATGAAAGTTCTTGGCAACTGTTATTTTTTTAATATTTTTTATGAATGTATGAATAAAGATAAAAAACCTGAAGGCATAAAAAAAATCATGTACTCTCCAATAATAAAACTTCTGCTACTACGCCAGGAAATACGTCAAACATCGTAACCTTCCTACAAATCCAATATTTAAAAAACAATTATATTTAAAGAGAATTTTTAAAAGAGCGATTCCTGTCAGGACTCTTCATAATAGGGGTGGTTAAAACGACTTACAAAGAGTTCTTTGGGACAAAGGAGCGTTGGTTCGGCTCCTCTGCTTATATATATATATATATATATATATATATATATATATATATATATATATATATATATATATATATATATATATATATATATATATATATATATATATATATATATATATATATATATATATATATATATATATATATATATATATATATATATAATTCTTAAAAAACCGCTTTATTAAAAAGATAAACTTTTAAGATGACAGATTTAGAAACCACAGTTTACGTTACAGCTTGTTAACCTCAAGCCCTCTTCAGAACTGACAAGACAGTATAAAAAGTTGAAAGACAAACGGTAACAACACCACGAGCTGTACGATATCAAAAAAAAAAGAAAATAATAATAATAATAATAATAATAATAATAATAATAATAATAATAATAATAATAATAATAATAATAATAATAAATAATAATAATTCACGGAAATGACTTGTGAATGGTCCTTCTAATTTGATTGATTGTGTTGTCATGTAGAGAAAAGAAACCCTCGGAAGTGTTAAAATTCTTAGTGGTGGAAATGAAAAAAGATTCAATGAGTTGGTTGAGTAATTTATTGTTAGAAGAGAAAATCATTTTTGAGTCATCCCAATTGATTCTGTATCCAGTTTCTTTGGTATGTTTGAAAATGGAATTACTGTAATTACCTTTCTTTACATCATTAAGGTGTTGGAAAATACGAAAATTAAAAGTCTTTATGGTTTCGCCAACATAAAAAGAGTCACAAGAGACGCAAGGAACACTGTAGACACCCCTGGCAAGTCGATTGTAGAATTGTTGAAAACTATTTGCATGTTGAAGGTGGATTTAAGTAGAAACCTCAGTGAAAGAAGACCCTCTGAGTAGGGTATTAAAATTGCATTTTCTCTTGAGAAATTTGATGGAGTGGGGTCATATATTTTCTTTTTAGTGTTTTGAAAAATGCGATTGATTGTACTATAGTCATATCCTCGGGACATAAAAATATGAAAGAATTGGGAATGTATTTTCTGTAAGGAAGTGTGTAAGGTATTGTAATATGT
Source organism: Armadillidium nasatum (assembly GCA_009176605.1). Classification (NCBI taxonomy): domain Eukaryota; kingdom Metazoa; phylum Arthropoda; class Malacostraca; order Isopoda; family Armadillidiidae; genus Armadillidium; species Armadillidium nasatum. Next base: position 42,469 of record SEYY01018642.1, on the reverse strand, counting down.
GGTTAACAGGAATATTGGTGATTAAACCGATGTCTTCAAAGCTAACTAATTTGTGGTCTAGAGGTATAGTTTTACCAAGTTTTTCTATGAAATCGGTAGAGTTTTGAATATGGGAATGATAAATTTTGCCTAAGTAAGGAGAGAGTAAGGAAGACAACCATTTTCCTAACTTTTGGAAGTTATCACCTCTTGGAGATATAATAGGACGTATAGCGGTCACAGTCACAATCTGAAATTATGACTGCTTCGAAAGTGTACGAAATGAAGAGATTGGCTGCAACTCGCAGAAAGTTATCCGTCAAGTTTCTTAAAGATTGCCTTAGTGAACAAGTCATTCCAAGATCTCTTAAAGCAAATCAGTTCGTTAACAGAAAATGTCATCCTTTCCTGGAAATCTATAGCATTTCTCATTAATAACCGAATTGAAACTATACAGCAAGAAATAAATTATCTTTGCAGCATTTGCAATATTCAGTATTCCTTCATAAAAAGTAAAGTGCGTGAGTATATTTTTACAAAATATATTGAACTGATTAAAACCTATAACAAAAATCATCTCTGCAATTATTGTGATCCTCTTAACTACAAATTACAACAACTTTGTGATTCGTCAATTTGGAAAGCTTATTCTGTTTTTAACGCAGTCAAAAATTTATCACATACAATTTAACAAAATATGAAACTCAGATCTTGTGACTTGGATTGGGATTTTCTTTTTGTATATCTCCATATCGTACAGCTCGTGGTGTTGTTACCGTTTGTCTTTCAACTTTTTATACTGTCTTGTCAGTTCTGAAGAGGGCTTGAGGTTAACAAGCTGTAACGTAAACTGTGCTTTCTAAATCTGTCATCTTAAAAGTTTATCTTTTTAATAAAGTGGTTTTAAAACCTAGAAGAATTGAAATGTTTCAAAATCTTCTTGTTAAGGATAGATTAGAAAACTTTAGAAAATTTTAGGTTGAAGAAGCTGACGATACTTGCAAGATTGAGAGGATCCCCCATTTTTTGGCACAGGCTGAATGAGCATTCGTTTCCATGAAGAAAGGAAAGTAGAAGTTGAAAGGCATAGACGAAATAGGGAAAGCTTTGTGCAAGTAGTTCGGTTATGCGCTCAGAACACTCCTCCCACTGAAACAATAATCATTCTTTGGGAAGGCAGAGAAGGACAATCCTAAGTTAGACCAGTTAGCAACATCGAAGTATCAGAAACGTTTCCTAGACGAAGGCGGGGATCTTTCTTGCTGGAGTCTTGAAGAAACAGAAAAAGATACAGAAATAAGGTGATAGGATAAGCCTAGAGAAGGGAAGAGTTTAAAGGCGCAAAGGAGAGGATAAAAGATTAAGAAAAGATTTACTTTGCTGGATTCATCACCGAGACGTTCAAGGATACGGGTAGGGAGTTGCACCAGTTGCCCAAGGTTGTTATCATTAGAAAAGTGGAAGACAAGTTTACCAGCTGTATGAGAAAACTAAACGAAAGCCATTGATGGTGGTGAAATCGCCTAAAATTATGATTTCGTTGAAAGGAGAAGAAGAGAGAATGTGCTCTATTTTAGAGTTCAGATAGTCGAAGAATTTTTTGAAGTCAGTAGAATTAGGTGATAAATAGATAAAAAGTTTTTTTAGTTATAGAAACTTAGGAGAGTTAAGTAATAAAGTATAGAATTCATAAGGTTCAAAATTAGATACACGCGAATAGACAACATCGTCGCGAGCACATATGCACAACGTCAGTCTTTGGTTGAAAATTGAGAACAGTGACAAGGGGTAGCAGAGTAGGGTTTGCTGTGAAAAATGTAAAGGGTAGAGGGGTTCATAGGCACCTCAATATAAGTTTAAGATACACTAGAGATCCTCTGATAAGAAGATGAATCTCTAAAAGGAACGAACCAAAGGGCAACTTGGTCAAACGAAATGGTCTAACACAACCTTAACACCCCGAGATTTATGCCTAATAGGGTGTACTTACATCTCTTCGGATGGCGCTATGTCCCCTTCCCTCCCCAGTATATATATATATATATATATATATATATATATATATATATATATATATATATATATATTATATATATTATATATATATATATATATATATATATATATATATATATATATATGACTCATTTTAAGCACTAAGAACCTTCATGAAGTTCATACAAAAATATACTTAATAAATATTAATAAAATCTATACCATTTTAACCAAATATGCTAACCTATATAAGGATCAACCATAGTGAAAGCCCTTCCGAGTTCTTCCACAGATACGTCTCCTGCAGTAGGTTTGATCTCTTTAAGAATGTCAGAGATATACTTCTGCTGTTCTTCCCTCATCTGCTTATTTAAAAGAAGAGAAAGAGGGAGTCTCTGCGAGGAAGACCTTAGAGTGTCCTGTATTGAAATGAAAAAAGAATTTATTTTAAAAAGGAAAATTTAAAGTTTAAGAATTAAAACACACACACACACCCACACACACACACACCACACACACACACACATATATATATATATATATATATATATATATATATATATATATATATATATATATATATATATATATATATATATATATATATATATTATATATATATATATATATGGATAAATGCAGGAGGCCCAAACTAAATCCACCGATATTATTGGAAACATTAAATCAAAATTCACATATCCTGATACATGTCTTTTAAAAGTGCACGAGTTAAAGGAAATAGTATTTCAGACTTTAAAAAGTGAAATTCTTGTAGAAATGAGCAAGACAACTGTCTGGAGTTAGTGTTTTACAGACAAATAAAAAGACTGTATTTAAAGAAGTACTTCTCAAGTTTTCATCAAAGTGTGAGGAAAGCAACAAGAGTTTTCAGAAAAGAAATGTCTCTTTTAACAGAAGCATGAAAATTATACAACATTCCGATGATCTTTCGATACTTTTAGGGCCACAGAAAAAGATTCGCAGGAATGTCGAAGAACAGAAGACCAAGAGTCAGAGAGAGAAAGGATAACACCAGTTATAGAGATTCTTATGAGAGCCATACTGGCCACTTGAGGAAAGATTAGGAGATTTAAGATATTTTCAAATCTTTCTGTTGAAGAGAAATTCGAAAATTTTAGAAAGAACAGAGGTTAAATCGATAGGACGATAGTGGAAGGTTGAGAAAGGCTTCCCTTCCTCTTCAAGGAACGACTAAGCACACAATTCTAGCAAAAGGAAAAGATTGAAGTTGACATGGAGAGATAAACCATTTACCGAGGCAGGGTGCAAGTTTTGAAAACCACAGGAAGGACACCACCAGGACCGAACACCTTCTTAGTGTTAAGCTCAGAGAGAGCAGAAATAACATCTTTAGAATAAATTACAATGTTAGGTATAAGTGAGTAAGAAGAGGATGAAAGGAGAACAGTTCAGGAATCTTCAAGAGAGGAATTTAAGTCAAAGGCTTGAGCGAAGACTTCAGTTTTAGCAGCAGGTAAAAAGGCCTTTGTACAGTCGCAAGATACTAGAGGAGGGAAAGAAGAAAATGTAAATTTAGAGCTGACATTTTTTCTGCAAAATGCCAAAGAAATGGTGAGGAATAGGAACCATAAAAATCGTTAACATTTTCTTTACATTGCCTGAAATTTAATTTTTGACTATCCCTTAACTATTCCTCCTTCCCCATCTACTTCTAGTTCATTTATGCTTGACATTGTCATAATAAAAATATTATTTTGTTTTTTCAGAGCTTAATACTAAGAATACATATGTTCCTAAATGTATCTCTCAAGTGGCTCAGAAAGTTTGTGCTTCCTAGCTTTCACCATGCTATGGAACACCTTTTCGTTTCTTCCAAGCTTATCAACCTCGGACCTTCCTTGTTGATGTAACCTGTGCCGAAAAAAGCTCCTCCCCTTTTAACACTCTCAACTCTCTAACTTTGGTCCTTTTGTTTTTAACCTCTATTTCCAAAATTTTAAAATCTATCTTTAATTGAAAAACTGGAAAACCTCATTTAATCTTACTTCAGATCGATAATTTGATTCCATTAGGAACACTGAACTGGCGATCTACTTTCCCTTCCTTCTTACTATATTGGCTCTCTACTTTCTGTATTTCGATGTATCTTTTGCTGTGGTGCTAGGCATATCAAAAGCTTTGGATACTGTCTATCACAAATCTTTAGTTTCTAACCTTTCTTCTCTTTTTAATCTTTTGCATGATTTTCTCTCCGGTTGTTCTTAAGCAGCTTGTGTAGACGGTCACCACAAGGTTTAATTCTATTACAAACTTTTTCCTAGCTCACATTTTGAGATTTACATACTTCGGTTTGAAAGGCTCCCTACCTAATCGCAAACAGCAGATGATATGAGGGTTTTGTAGGTGCAAGCCGACTTCAACTTTCTTGTTTTTCTAATTTCAAACTTCATAAGCTCAGTTTCTTATTTTTTCTACTTTATTTAATCTTCTACACAACTATAATATCTTTGAATACTCACAACTCGTTTCGATCCCTTTGTAATTAATAGTTTTGGTATTTCCTTCCACAGGATCTTTTTTGAAGTATCACATTGTTTATTTCTCCAAATAGCTTCTAAAAGGTTAAGATTTACATGAAGTCTTTAAAACTTTTTCACACCACTCCAGTTACATTTAGAACTTCCAGAGTACATCGCATGTGAAGGGTTGTTCCAATCTTACAACTTCTCTAGAAAGGATAGTGTCCGGGGTATTTCTAATCAATTATCCTGTTCTCACTGACTCTACAATTTCTTCCTTCAGTAGAACTATTGTTTCACACTCTTTAAGTTGTCGATAATGCTAAGAACATCTCTTTTCCGAACTTTGCAGTCTCGTACATCTAATTTCAAAACTTCTGCCACTAGTTTTTTTTCCACGCACACTTTCACTCTTTCTCTGTTCAAATCGCTGAACCCAAACATAACTGATATGCTCATTCCTAAATACCGATAAAGTTTAAAACACTCTTCTTCTAGTCTTCTCACTACGCTTCACTTGCACATTTTCAAACACACACACACACACACACACACACACACACACACACACACACTATATATATATATATATATATATATATATATATATATATATATATATATATATATATATATATATATATATATATATATATATATATATATATATATATATATATATATATATATATATATATATATATATATATATATATATATATATATATATATATATATATATATAATATATATATAATTCTCAGCAAGTTACACAAAGAAAAGTACTATACAATGCAATAAAAAATGTACTGTAATTAAACATTGTTCTTAACTTTATAATTTTATCTTCATGTTCGTTACAGACTTTCCAGGCGTTAATGTATCCTGTCAACTTATTTAACGTGGATAAAAGAACTGTAATAAAAGGAGAATAAAAGGAGAATAAAAGAAGTCATAATAAAAGTTAATTAAGTAGATAAAAGGAGCCATTGTCCGATAACAAGTGAAATTTTGGTCCTTTTAAATTGGCAGCCCTTTAAATGGTTTATTATTTTACTCCATCTTATTTTATCTTTTTTTTTTTTTTTTTTTTTTTTTTTTTTTTTTTTTTTTTTTTTTGAATAATAATTTTAATGTCAATTGATGTAGATGAAGCAAATATCGTTGAAATCGGACTTGGTTTCAGTATCGGTATCGATATCAGTATCGATTAATCTTAAATAGTCGAAATCGGACCAGAATTAATATCGGTATGGGAACCGGGGTCATTTTATCTTATTAATCGATTCTACACCCCTTCCTGGAACACACTTCCATCCTCTATTTTCTTCCATTTCTTTGAGTTACACACTTCCAATCTCTTTGTATAATGCATGTCAGCTTTTGATTTAGGAACGATCTAATTTTTTATATATCTTTGGTAAGACCCTGACCATTTTATATATATATATATATATATATATATATATATATATATATATATATATATATATATATATATATATATATATATATATATATATATATATATATATATATATATATATATATAATATATATATATATATATATATATATAGGCTGGTAAAACAAAAGCTTGTACTTAATGACTTCAGGATCTCTGAGTGAGGAAGTTTTCTGAATGAGATTCGAAATTTCGTCGAGCGATTCTTGGGATTTCAAAGGAAAGAGTTCACGTAATATAAGAACCACCTTTTCCTTCATTATATAACCCTGGTTGAATAAATTGATTGATAAGTTGATTGGATCGATTGATAAATTGGAAATTTATTAAATTGTTAAATGATTGATTTGCAGTATTAGGTTTTAATGTTTGATTTTTTTTAAATTTAAATTTTTTTTACACGATAAACTCAATCCTCCCAGGCTTTATTCAAGGTGTGAAGCTTTATGGGAAGGTGCTTCCTATGATCCTTATTAGGGATCGAACCTTGAACCTTCACAAGGCAAACTGATAGCTTTAGAGCGTGTCTTAATAATAGCATAAACATATACGTTGGTATTACACTTTGTGGGTAAGAACTCATGCTGTGAGATTACAGCTTGCTTAAAGCTTTATGTAGTATATCATAGTTTTCGGTATATATACCTGTATCTCTTATAAACACTTCAACTGACAGAGAGTCTGATTGTATTGGTACTCAAATAGTTTATGCTGATGATTCGGCATTAAAACAAGTTAATGCTATTTGAGCCTTGAAGCGGGGCTTAACCTATCAAGCTTAATTCTGTAAATATTTTAATTAAGGACGATAGTAATTGCATCCTAAGATTAAGACTTCGCTAGTGACTGGACAGCACAATTTAATAAAAAATAAAAAATAAAAAAAAATTAAATTAATAAATTAAAATTAAAATAAAAAATTTTATTTTCAAATTTTACCTTATTTTTGCGATCGTTTTCTTTGAAAGCGTTATGAATATCCTCCATCATTTTCTCTTGATGGTGATAAATATCTTCTTGGATCTGACCACATATTATGCCCCAAAATAACCCTATCTGTTATATATATATATATATATATATATATATATATATATATATATATATATTATTTATATATTATATAGATTGCAATATATAATATATTATTATATAATATATGCAAATATATATATATATATATATAGTTAGAGATATAGAACAATTACGAGAAGACAAAGAAAGTTCTCCTCCTCCGAGGTCGAACCACCGCTTGTACTCGACTCTCTACCGCTGAGCTATCCTCGAACCCAAAAAAGTTAGATTCAAGAACAACGTCAAGTGAACGAGCTCCCATCCAATGCATTATCACCAGGTTTTCACCCTGTCCTTCTTTCGTTCTAAGATTTTAAATCATTTTGACATTGCAATAACTGCAATAAATAAGTTGGAAGATATATAACAATTACGGGAAGACAATGAAAGCTCTCCTCCTCCGAAGACGAATAATCGTATTAGACTTAGATTAATGGATAGATAGACAAACATCT
>SEYY01018642.1:25000-32500 GCA_009176605.1 Armadillidium nasatum | reverse complement strand
ATAATAATAATAATAATAATAATAATAATAATAATAATAATAATAATAAAATATATTATTATTATTATTATTATTAATTATTATTATTATTATTATTATTATTATTATTATTATTATTATTATTATTATTATTATTATTATTATATTAAGGGTAAATTCTTTGAGAACAGATACGGCAGAAAATCCTAAATTGCTAACTTAATTTCTGGACAAATGTCAGTCACCATGAACTAAAGGAATTATTATTATTATTATTATTATTATTATTATTATTATTATTATTATTATTATTATTATTATTATTATTATTATTATTATTATTATTATTATTATTATTATTATTATTTTATTATTATTATTATTTACCACAAGTGCATTTAATATTCTTGTGTCCTCTAAAATTTAATTGAAACGATTGGGTCTGGCTTTATCAAAATGTCAAAATGGATTCCTAGAATGAGAATACGTGCCGAGATACGAAACAAAACGTCCCTCCCAGCTCTCACACTACCAGAACAACCTTAACCAGACTACCAGACAGACTTTAGAGATTCGCTGAAATTAAATGCGTATGCGAATGTTCCGTATAAAATCCATTTATATAGTTTAGTGAGGATGTAGAGGGGAATGTCAATCCTCCGCGGTTACGGATGAGGGATAATTTACTATTTTATAGTCTATGACTTCATACTAGAAGAAATGATAAAACCCCTCTAATACATTTATTATATGTGAAAATATAAATTAATTAATTTTTAAGAAAGCTTTTTAACCAAATAATAACTAAAACTTTCAAATTGTTACAAACCACATTCAAACTCCTCCCATTTCCCGTTCAGGTCATAATTTATTTTTAGGAATACCTTTCAGTGAAATATTGATTGAGAAAGTCAGTGAAGCAACATTTCAACTTCGATTTTCTTCTCTCATCCCAAATATCATTGATAAGGATCAGAGTATCTCGTTTGGTAAGTTTTTTATTTCTGACGTTGCCATTGTAGCGAAGGAAAGCTGGTACATTTTCACTGTCACCCTGTTTAAAGACAAAATTGATGCAATTAAACTTGCCACAATTTAAAAAAATTTTGGTATTGAATATCACCAAAAATTAATATCGAATTCCTATTACACGAGTATTTAAAGAATATTAATATATTTATAAGATTTTATTTACTCTCTAAAATATTAAATAATAATATAATAGACCAATGAAATACACCTGCCCCGTCGGTAAGTCAAATAGCTTGACGGCTTCAAGCAACAGAGCAAAATTATGAACACTAATAATATCAATTCTGAACCTAACATCTTTACTCAAACTACTAAAAAATGTTTGCTGCATTAATCGTGAAACATGTTTATTTATTCATTGATTAACATATCATAAATAATTCATATGGACAGTACACTAACGACAAAAAAAAAATGGAAGCGTTAGCAGACTGATTGACTTTTATTTGATATATCAAAATAAAAGGAGACAGAGCCACTATTTATGACTAAAAATAACTCAAATTCTTAAGATTTTCCAAGTTATAATTAATTTTTCTTCTATAAACCATGACAACATTTTCAGCTACCCTCTCCGTGTAAAATGTAAAACAGGATTAAAGTGAATAATTATCTTCCAAAACTGAAAGTGGGATCACTATAGTGAGAAACATTCTATTCACTGAATAAAATTGAAAACTTGGGGCACTAATTTTCACCTTCTATACCTTACCTGACATGTTAAATACTCGGCCGTAGTTAAAGACAGTCCCGTAGAAGGTCCAGATAATTCATTTAGAAGAACTTCCAGAAGTTGGTCGCTAGAGAGACCTTGTGAAATTTCATGCCACCTTTGTATTCCTCCTTCAATATGCTCAGCAACTCTTTATCAATATATATATATATATATATATATATATATATATATATATATATATATATATATATATATATATATATATATATATATATATATATATATATATATATATATATATATATATATATATATGAAGGATAAACATCTCCACTGGGTATTTGGAGAGTTAGAGTGAAATGAATCGTCCTTCTTCACTCTAGTGCGCATCCTTCATGCACGTATTATTCCTTGAGAGATTTGTCATCTCAGATGTAGGTTCGTTGTCGCTAAGGAATTGGGTTTATTCTGGGACACTGTCCTCTTTTCCAGTGTCCTATTTTCCTGTTTTCGTTGTTTTTATTCTATTTTCAACTTTGTTGAACACCACCCATCTTCCTCGCATTGTTCATTTTTGAATGGAGTTGCATCACTTTCTCTATATCATCGCTATTATTACAGGTATTGTTCTTTCGAATTCTCTGATCATATATTTGCTACCTACCCGAGTCTCATTTTTTCTCTGTCGAACTCTCCTACCACAGACTTAACCGTAGTTCTCATTCTTACTGTTAAAGTCTGGAACACGCTTTCTTCTATTTTTCCGCATCTCGTATGTCTTAAACAATTTCAAACTCACTATATCGGTTCTTGTAGGAATTTGATATAGAGAATTTTTAAAATTTGACCCCACACCCCTCCAAACTACTGTGGATCCAACTCTTCCCGCCGGTGAAGATATATATATATATATATATATATATATATATATATATATATATATATATATATATATATATATATATATATATATATATATATATATATATATATATATATATATATATATATATATATATATATATTACTCCTTCCAGTTTGAAAGACGTCCATCCTAACAGCAGATGATAGATTCGATAAGGGTAGCCTTGGAGCAACTAGCCTCTGATCTTTCACGGATTTCAAATAGGCGCACGCAGAGAAAACATGGTTGTTTACAATTCCTCAAAAACTCAGTTCCTCCATCTCTCCACTCGACACAATCTTCCACACAACTATGATGTCTTCTTCGAAAACAGACAACTCAAACCTTCAAATCTCCTTAATATTCTCGGCGTATCCTTTTCTCTCTCGTCGCATACTTCCTCCACACGCCTTTCCACACAGTCTCATCCTTTCTCTGTCCACTTTTCAGATCCCATACTTAACCGCTATGCTCAATCTTGCATATATATACTCTACTGGTAAAGTCTTGAACATATTCCCTTTATCTGTTTTCCCAACTTCCTTTGACTTGTATACTTTCAAAAGCCGTGTATCTGGACATGTCAGCCTTCATCGACCAAGATAAGTTTTTTCCCAACTCCGGTGGAATTTGGTATGCCTCCGGCCTTTGCCCACCGGAGAAGATATAAAACATACACACACACACTCGTATATATATATATATATATATATATATATATATATATATATATATATATATATATATATATATATATATATATATATATATATATATATATATATATATATATATATATATATATATATATATATATATATATATATATATATATATCACTTTCACCTTTCCCACTCTTGTGGGGTGGTACCAGACACAATTTTCTCATACATGCACGCACACTTACACCCTAACTCTCAACTACCCCCTCACTAGCACTCTCCATCTTACTCTGTTCTCCGTAACTCTCCTTCCTTCGTCTAAACTCAAACCCCTTTCCCCCAAAATCTCTCTCACTCCTCCATCCATCCATCTTCACTTTGGCCTTCCTCTCTCTCTATCCTCCTCCACCTCGAATCTAAGTACTCTGCCCACCATCCTGTCCACATCCATGTCTGCTCACATGTCCAAACCACCAAACCTCTGCTCTATCCACCATTTCCCTTCTCTATCCACACATCTCCCTTAGTCTTTCTTTTCTAATCCTAACTACCCTATTCAAACCACATATCGCCCTCACTCTCTCACTCCCTTCATATCAAACACATTCAAACTTTTTCTCGCCTGAGCATTCATCATCCATGTTTCACATCCATGCCTTGCAAAATGCAAGCACATACACCCAAGCATTCTTACCCTAATATCCTTTGATATTCTCTCCTTCTTTCTTATCTCCCTTATTCCCCCCATCACTTTCATTCCTTCAGCCACTTTATTCTTAATTTTTTTTCCATTCACCCTTTACCCTCCATCGACATTCCCAGAAATTTTAACTCTTCCACCTCTACATCATCCATCAACAGATTAAACAACCACGGAGACGTTACACATCCCTGTCTCAGACCCACTCCTACTTTAAACCATTCAGTAAGCTCCCTCTTCACCCTATTCCTCTATATACAAATTTTATAAGAGGTTTCAATCCCTTTCAATAATCACCCTCCCACTCTCCCACACCTCCCTCAAATCCTCAAAAACTTCCTCCTACATACCCTATCATATGCTTTCTACAAATCCATAAAACAAGCATACCCCCCCATTTTTTCTCATGCAATTTCTCACCAGTCATTCTCAGTGTAAACACCTGGTTCACACATCTCCTACCCTCTCTAAAATCTCCTTGTTCCTCACCTTCTCCTTCTCTTGTCAATTGTTTCACTCTTGATACCTTCCCATAAATCTTCCCTACCACACTCACCAAACTTATCTCCCTATAATTTTTACACTCCATCTTATCACCATTTCCCTTATAAATAGGCACAATAAAGGTATCCTGCCATTCCTGAGGCACTCTCCCTTCTCCCTAACACGCATTAAACATTCTAATCAGCCAAGTCAACCACCTCTCCGGCTCCCTCCCTTATCATCTCGCCATGTACACCATCCGTACCTGCCGACTTTCCTTTTTTAACATTTCCTACCGCTATAAATATTCCTCTCTTCTTCCCCAGTCACTACCTCCCAATTATACCTTACCGCTCTCCCCTCTCCATTCATTCTCCCCATTCAACAATTCACAAAAGTACCTTCTCCATCTCTTTCCTAACTCATTCTCACCTTGTACTAATTCACTATCCTCCCTCTTTACACCCTCCCACGTTCTTCTATCTCTTTCTTCACACTATTTACCTCCTTCCAAAACATTTTACTTCTTCCCTTAAAAGTTTCTGCAAGCTTCCTGCCCCACCCCTCTTCCACTCTCCCTTTTACCCTTTTAACCTTCTCCTTCACCTCCCTACACCTCTCTTTATACTCCACTCAATCCTACACTCTTTCGTACCCAAATATCTGTTAAATGCCTCTTTTTTCTTTTTCATTAAATTTCCCAACTCTTCATTCCACCACTCACTCCCTTTTCGTCTTTCGTTCTCTATTTTCTTCACCTCACATACCCTTTTCGCAACCTTCACTAAGGATCTCTTTTATTTACTCCATTCTCCTTCCATTCCCTCCACTTTACTCCACTCACTTTTCTTTTATTCTTCATATGTATTCTCCTCTCATCCCCTCCTCTTCCAACCTTTTCACTTTCACATCATCTACCACCTTCTCCCTCACTCTCACTCTCTCTTAACCTCCTTAACTTGACTCTCGCCATATCAAGTAGTGGTCCGAGATTCCCATCGCATCTCCCCTTAATACATTAATATCCAACAGTCTACTCTTGCTTTCTCATTTCACACACACACAAAAGTCCCATTTCCCAATTCACCGACGAATATTTATAAAACGTCTTTTTTTATAAACCATGTTTTAATTACCAATCATCAGACCTCTTGCTGCACACATTTCAATCAATTCGGTCCCATTCTCATTTACCCCTTCTACTCCAAACGCTTCTACTATCTTATTCACACATCTGTTTCCCTATATATATATATATATATATATATATATATATATATATATATATATATATATATATATATATATATATATATATATATATATATATATATATATATATATATATATATATATATATATATATATATATATATATATATATGGCAGGATATTTTACTCAATATTTCTTTATTTATAAAAATTCGTAAAAGAACTATAAAGGAAGAATTCTATTAAAACTACAAGTTATATGTTATACAATCTCTTGATAAGGCAGTAAAAAGTAATAAAAAAAACCCACAACTTAATAACGTATAGTCAGGAACATGAGAAAATATTAAATAATAATATTATATGAATAACAAAGGGAGTTTTCTTAATATATCTCCACTCTTATCGGGACAGTGCCCAACTCCCCCAGGGGAGTGGGGAGCAAATATTTATTTTGTTTAGGCCAAATTTAGGCTGAAAAACTCGCAAGAAAATATTATATTTTGCTTCTAAAATGGTTTAAAAGCAATTGGAAAGTGTTTCTCGGTGAGTACAATTAATTTAAGCATATTGTTACCTTAGTACATTCTATTATATTTAATTGAGAATTTAATACAGTCATTGTCTAATAGTACAGTCAAACTTTGGTACGGTAATTCTTTCGCTTCATAATCAGTCTATAGAAGTATTACAAAAATGTAAGTTATTCCGAAAATAGAAAATAGAAAAATTATCATTGTATTATATTTCTATAAAAGGATTTAATGATCTAAAGTGACCATCCGGCCCGCAAGGTCCGTATAGGGAGCTTTTGCGGGCCAGATTTTGTTTTCCTTTGCGTTTGTCGGATGAGAACTGGATGAACACCCGACAAACAAGCAGGCATCAGTGTTAGTACAGCCAAGTTACTAATTAACAACCGCAATGCAAAGGAACTTTCACTCTAAGTGGATGACGGTTTTTAACAACCACCAAACTCGAACGAGAATCGATTCTCTGACCATTCGTTTGCGAAACAAGGCAAATATTAAATTTCCTGTTAGAATATATTATAAAATAACAAAATGACACTATCCAGTACCCCAATAATACACACTTATATATATATATATATATATATATATATATATATATATATATATATATATATATATATATATATATATATATATATATATATATATATATATATATATATATATATATATATATATATATATATATATATATATATATATATATATATATATATATATATATATATATATATATATATATATTATATATATATATATATATATATATATATATATATATATATATATATATATATATATATATATATATATATATATATATATATATATATATATATATATATATATATATATATATATATATATATATATTATATATATATATATATATATATATATATATATATATATATATATATATATATATACTATATATATATATATATATATAATATATATATATATATATATATATAATATATATATATAATATATTATATATATTATATATATATATATATAATATATATATATATATATATATATATATATATATATATATATATATATATATATATATATATATATATATATATATATATATATATATATATATATATATATATATATATATATATACGTGTGATTATGTTTGTATGTATGTGTGTATGTATTTATGTATGTGTGTGTGTTTGTATGTGTATGTACTGCGCGAGGGTAAGAATTATTTTTAGATATTTTTTATTTACATTAAGGATAAAATCTTTTAAAATTTTATTCATTTATTTTTTATTTTTATTTTTTATTTGCTCAAT
>SEYY01018642.1:5000-17500 GCA_009176605.1 Armadillidium nasatum | reverse complement strand
TTTTCAATTTTTTTATTATTATTAATATTATTACTAGTAGTAGTAGTAGTAGTAATAGCAGTAATAATTATACTGTTAGTGTCAGTAGTAATAGCAGTAATAGCTGAAGTTGAAGCAATAATACTAATTCTGGAGAATATTTTATGCATCAGTAATTAAATCATCAAAATTGTTTTTATTATTATTAACGTTGCTGTTGTTGGTGATTTCGTATATAATTTTGAAGTAGAATGTGTCTTCATTTAAGACGATTAATCGACTGTTGCCATATATAAAGGGAGACTTATGAAAAAATCGAATTGACAATCAATAATACCCGATAATATCGATATATATCATTATATCGTGAGAGATTTTGTCAGTTAATCACCTTTTATGAAAGGACGATAATGATTTAATGGCCGAAAAGATTTTTCATTACGTCAATGAGATTTGTTCAAACGTAACAAAGAAACACAAGATAACGAAATTAAAAAGCCGTCAAAATTAAAATAAAAAACCGTCAAAATTAAAATAAAAACCGTCAAAATTAAAATAATCTCCCATTTAATAAAATTAAAAATAAAAAATAATATAAATCAATAATATATAATATATATATATATATATATATATATATATATATATATATATATATATATATATATATATATATATATATATATAATATATATATATATATATATATATATATATATATATATATATTGGGGGGCAGAAGGGGGAGGTGTTAAGGAATATATAAAATTAAATGGTATATTATTAAAAATGTAAAGGAAGTAAGGTTGAATTTGAATGTTAGTTCAGGTTAGGTTGACTTTGAGTTGTGTTAAATTATTACTATTAACATTATTAAAAATTAAAATGTTAACTTTATTTCATGCAATGTTTTTCCCATTCTACTTAGACCAAACTAAACATTTATTTATTAATTTATTACACGCTCACATATTTTTAATTCTAAATTTAATTCTAAATTTATTGAGATACATTCTATAATAAATTTGATTATTTTTTATTTATTTATTTATTTATTTTATTTTATTTATTTATTTTTTATCACAAATATGAAGTAAATCACTGAAAATACATATATTATTTCCATATTTTTACACCAGTAATAAAACCAAAGACAAATACCCCCAAAAAATGTAATTATTTCCCCCCAAAAATATTTTAACGTATTTTTTAAAAATATAAATAAAGAAATTAAAAAAAAAAAAAAAAAAAAAAAAAATTTTTTAATTTTAATTTTTTTTCTCATTTTTTTTTTTTTTTTTTTTTATATATATATTATATATATATATATATATATATATATATATATATATATATATATATATATATATATATATATATATATATATATATATATATATATATATATATATATATATATATATATATATATATATATAACTTACTATCATCAACATAGTTTCTGCATGTTGTCTTAGGTCTTGTTCTTTGTTAAAATTGTTTCTTTCATCCCTTAGAAGATTTTCTAACTGTAATAAGTAAACAAATAAATAAATAATTAAATAAATAATAAATAATAAATAAATAAATTTTGTTCATATATATATATATATATATATATATATATATATATATATATATATATATATATATATATATATATATATATATATATATATATATATATATATATATATATATATATATGATTTTAACCAATAATTACATCATCAATCTGAGTTTTAAGGCAATTGTTTATTTGAATTTGTTGATGGAGTTCCTTAAGGAGTTTTTCTTCTTTTTCCTTCCAATGCAAAGCAAGAAAACTCTCTTCCACTTCCAAAGTTTTCTTATTTGTCGCCATCGTTTCTAAATCCTATTTGAATAAAGGAATTAACTTTATAAACATGTTTACTTTTCAGTATATAAACAAAAGTGTAAAAGGATTTTCAAAGTGATTCCTACCCAGACGCAAAAGTTCACTGATAATTTTTAATTTAAAAATGTTCACATTCCACGGACATTGTTCTCTTTGAGTAGAAGAACTTTTTTAGGTAGTATATATCTCGAACCTCCAAGTGGGATCAAACCTACGCTCTTAGCAGGTGAGTCAGTCACTCTAATGTTTGTGAAACAGTTTTGTAATTAAAACAATACCTGAATTCCTAATACCTAAATGTTTACAACTACTGTTCTTGTGATGAGACTTTTTTTTGGGGGGGTGAGGGGATTGTAGGAACTTTTAATTTAAATCATTTTAATTTAATTTAATTTAATCATCATTAAATGTTACGATTATTTATTATAATATTATCCATCTTTCATAGAGTGTAATAATTGCTTTAGATTTGTAGATGAAAAAACACTTGCAGGCTGTAATCTGAGCAATTTTCACAAGGACACCCTTCAAATTCCCTTCTCAATCGAAAGAGAATTATCAGAAAAGCAGTGTTTTACGAACTATTCACTTAATATAACTTTTCAATAATTATCTGTGATTAATTTTTTGTTTTAATTGTCTGTTTTCCCTATCAAATAACCCCAGCTGCTGTTGGCTCTATATTGTAATAAACTTACAACAATTTAAAATTTTTATTTTTATTTCACTTCACTATAAATGACAATTCATATATTAGTTGCTTTACCAGTCTTTAGTGAGTACTTTTGAGTCAGCTTATGAGTTAAAGGGATATAAGTTGAGAAGTAATGACTTAAAATTGAGTAGTGAGACAAGTAGTGAGACAAAGATTAAGGATTAAACACCCCTTAACAGGCATGCCAGTCGAACGTACAAAATCTACGGTGTTCTTCCAAGCCAAAATCCTGACTTGAATGATTAAATTATGTAGATCAGTTGAGTCCCCTCGCAATAACGACTACAGTTGATACCGTGACATAACGGTATTAGTGTTTCACCCACGTGATCCTAGGAAAATATTTCCTAGAAAGTTTCCCTTCTCGAGTTGAACAATAAAAAAAATAATTTATATTTTAATGATTTATCAAAGATATCGTCAGAACGAATGTAATCTTGATGCAGCAGCTTTCTCAAAATGAAAACCTGTTTATACACAGGTTAAAATAATGAAAAAGTATTAATTTAATTAAATTAGACATATATTGAGATTTAAGACTGGTAATATAGATTTAAGGACTTATTTTATCCTAAATGTGAAGCTATCGAATGGTTGTATAATCGGTAAATCAGGTTAAGAAAAAGCCTATTATAATTAATATTATAATTATAATAAAAACCAATATAATTAATGGCATGTTTTGTTTAATTTTGGGGGTCATTTTATTTTATATCAGTTTGTTGATGGAGACTATACGTGGAAAGTCAAGCCAACAATGCCATTGAATCGTTGAATTCCAAGGTATTCAACGGCTTCATAAGATATTTATGTTAGGTTAGATTAGTTCCAAGATATTCAACGGCTTTATGTGATATTTATTTGACATTTTGATTTATTCTATTTAGCTTTAAAAGCATGGAAAATAGTGTATCAAATCTAAAGTTCTCCAATATTAAAAATTATTTACAGACAAGTAAATCCTTAAGCTCAAAGTCGAATTAAAACCTTAACTTTCTGAAACAAGTTTAGATCACAAAGAAGAAAGGGGGATAGTTAACAACCTTCCTTTAATATGAATTTAAAAATTATATTGGAAAATACTATTCAAGGATTCAAAACTTTGTACTTTGGAATATACACAAAAGCTTGAAAAATAAAAAGATGTAAAGAAATGTATTATTTGGGCGAATTTTCTGTCAAATTAAATTTCTTACAAAGCAAACGTAAAAAATAAGAAAGAGAGAGGGAAGGAGAGAGAAAAAAGAAAAATATCAAAATTCATTAGGTGCCTACTCAGCATTTATACGCATTTGAACAAAGCTTTTCGTTTATGGATGCGGTCTTTACAATACAAGAATGCTCGATACTCCGCCAACTTTTCAACCCCTCCTCCTTCAACCCCCATCCCTTTCTCCTTTACCCCTTTTAATAACGGATCTATTAAACATTATATCATTATATTCGTATGATTAACTAGGCAGCGACGCCTTAACTCTTAATCCTTATTTCTCATTTATCTATTGTTTCAATTAAAAATTGTCGAGCAACTTAGCTTCAATATATTCATATTACACATTTATTACAAACATCAAAGTGTAAACTTTGCAGACATACAGTGACTGAATTCCTGGAAACCTAATTGCGCCTGCTACATCTTTGGTGTTAGTTGCCTTGTATAATAGAAGGTCATGACTGCAAGTATAAATAATCATTCGATCGTGATTTGAGAAATAATAAAATATGTGCACGAATAAAGTGGTATTATTGCTTAAAGTAGACCAATATGGTATCAGCTACGAAACTAAATGTAAAAAGTTCCCTTTAAATATTACGTGTTCGACATACTGTATTGTTCAACTCAATTTCATATTTGTAAATCGATAAGTATTCAATAACTTTTTAACTTCCATTCACCTGACTATTGGAGTCAAATTCAGGAATAACCAATATCAACCATAAACGTCAAGTGACATTTTGCGATTCAGGCTTAAGAATTCCCACTTGCTCTATTAAATTATTTATTCTTTTTCTGTGCTACATAAAAAATCAATTATCTAGCAACCATAAAATGATATTAAAGTATTCATTATAAAAGAAATAATGACAGACATGACAAAAAATGTAAATAAACTGTAATTATCATTTGCACCTGCAAAAATCATTAGGTAAAAAAGTAAATTACTGATAACGAAAAGTGACAACAAAATTGGTTGCCATCTACTTGATTTCTGGCAACTATCTCTGAAAGAAAACAAAATTCAATAATTACGTTTGATCTTAATGGAAATAGCAATATGTAGGTTACCATCGCGATTTAAAACTAATAATAATAATAATAATAATAATAATAATAATAATAATAATAATAATAATAATAATAATAATAATAATAATAATAAAACTTACTTGCAAAAAATTCAATTTTCTTACTGCAAATGCCACTTGCTTTTGAACTTTCTCAACACTTTCCCCCAAAACGAACAAAATTTCTTTAAAAGAAACAGATTTTGAAGACAATTCCATTAGGCTTTCCTGAATTACTTTTAAAACCATTTCTGGACCCTTTTTGCTCCTGCATAAATAATAATAATAATAATAATAATAATAATAATAATAATAATAATAATAATAATAATAATAATAATAATAATAAAAGTAGTTGTAGTAGTGTTGCCAATGCTCTGCCCAACTGCAATGAGTTTTGGCTTGCCTAAAGATCGTAGGGTTTCGTCCTCTAAAAACACTATTTGAATGGTCTATTTACCGATGTAATATTTCGATAGATCCAAATATTTGCTTGTTATTTAGATGAACTTTTTACCTACAGTATATAATACATTAATATCTTCAAATATTTGTTAATAATTTTGACGGGTTTTTTACCTGCATAATATATCACTGCTCGAGCTGAAACAAAAATTTAAAGAAAGAAAAAGATCTGAAAAAAATGTAAGGTTAAATTTAAAACATATAGGATAATAATAATAAAATTACCTTCGAATAGTAACTCATAGAGTTATTAGCTTCTTCAAGTCTAATTTTTATTGTCTTCTCAAGATTGGTTATGGTCATGCCCTTCGACAACGAGTTCCAATATTTAAAACTTGAAAGATTTTTGCCACTTGAAATTTTTTTCTTGAAGGTTTGGGATGACGGATCTGAGAAAGGTCTTAGTTTCCTGTCAATATCCTTAACACAGTTAGCACTTTCAAGTTGTTTTGAATAAATTTCAGTTTCCGATTTATCTTGACTACAATTTAACGACTCTGTACTTACAGAATGGGATATTGATACTGTTTCTAAGGATTTTACTTTGAAATCCATATCATCTGTTTGAGATGATTTTGACTGATTTTCTACAAAATTTGTGCAATTTTCAGCATTTGATTCAGTTTCTTTAATAACATTAATAGAGTCGTTAGTTTGAACGACAAAGGAACTGCTTGAGGCAGAAAGTTCATTCTGACAGTATTTACTGCACTGTAGACCGTCAGCTACTTCTGAAGAGTCGCTTGTATCAGATATTTCATATTCAGAAAGACTGTCTTTTGAAAGACGGTCGTCGGCATTAGAATCTTTTTCACTGTCCAGATACTTTATCTTGTTTTCATTAGTAATACCCTCGTCCTCGAAGTAATTTTCATTTAAAATCCCTTTGGAGTCTTCGTGAAACACGGCGCAAGATAAGCTCTCTGTTAAGTTTGATAACAAATCTTCTCTGGGTTTATCTCTTAGACTTTCTGATAAGTTTGATACCAAATCTTTTGAAAATCTATTCATTTTTCGGTCAACGTTTACGACATTCCATTTTAATTGAAAAACGTTATCATTGTTTTGAATATCGTATTTCAGATTCATATAATCGGCATCTTCATTTATTTCACTGTTATAATGTAATGGTAAATTGCATTCACGTGACTCAACTACTGATTCATCGCAACCTAATTCTTTCTCAACCAAAGGTGGCTCAGTACTTGCTGCCATTTCTTCTCCCATTAAATTACCTTCATTCTCATTATGACAACGCGAACTTATTTCAATCTTTAAAACTCCTTCGCCATTTTCATTAACAAAATTTCCTTCCTTATAAAACATTTTATTTCCTTTCTGTTTCTTTGTTGAATCGTTGATATCACATAAAGGTGAGACGCTTTTATATCTTCTTGAAATATCTTTCAGTTTATTCCATAAACTCTTTCGATAATTCAAGGGTTTACTTTCTCCGGTAAGCTCCATCCTTGTAGTCATATGCATTCACTGTATATAATATATATATATATATATATATATATATATATATATATATATATATATATATATATATATATATATATATATATATATATATATATATATATATATATATATATATATATGGCTTAGGTGTAGATTGTTTCTGACCTTCGATATTTTTTATATCGATATTTTTTATGTCGATATTTTATTTTAATCGATACTTTTATACCTAACGAATTTCAGTTACCTTTGACTGTTCAAGATATAAGTGTAATTTGTTCTTTTTAGTTCAGATACCTTAAATTTAGGTTATGTTATAAACTATAAGTACATTAAAATTATTGTTATTATTATTTAGGTTAAATTACGGCATCTTCGGTAGTTCAGGTTATGATAAGTCGAATTAGGTTCTGCTAGAAAAGTAAGTAATAATAATTGTGTGTATATCTAGTGTAATAGTACTTCTGGCAACGTTCTTGTTTACGTTAGGCTTCTCCGATATTTTCGATTATCGATATTTTCGGACAATCGAAAGTCAGAAACAATCTACACCTTTACCTATATATATATATATATATATATATATATATATATATATATATATATATATTATATATATATATATATATATATATATATATATATATATATATATATATATATATATATATATATATATATCCTCTGGTGGGCATAAGCCAGAGGCCTACAAATTTCCACAAGAGTTGAGTATAACAGGATCAGAGGCCTATTAAATACTAGCATGTCCCAATACACGGAGTTTAAAAGTTTTTAAATTTTTATATTGAAATTGATAGCAATTTTAATATACAAGATAGATGTTATTTTATATCAATAATATTGAACCTTTTTGCTCTCTTATCAGCAAATTGATTTTCACTATCACTGTTTTTATTGTGTAGCTACGATCAACACTTATTAAAACCCATCATGTGTCTTTTTTCTCTTGAAGAATTGTAAAGACGAAGTTTTGAGCCTTTTCAGAGTAAAGAAAAATCTTTCTAGAGTGTACGTAGTGACTTGCTCTCTACCTGACTTCAAAATATCGTCAAGAAAAGGAATTGGAACTGATGTTTTAAAATATTGCTTTATGTCTTTTGATTTTACATTGACTCTGACAAAGGCAATTCTCAGTTCTTCATTAATAGATTGAAGAAGTTTGTTGCATCTTCTAAAATGATTGAAAATTTTTATTCGTTACTCCGGAAAATCTTTCAAAACCAGCATTTCATTTGCAGTATTTGATCAAGAACATTTGCTTTATATGTAGTGATGGTGACTGCAATGTACGAGTAGTACATAAGGGAAGAATGAAGAAACACAAAGTTAATGTCTTAACTACACTTACAATACATTCACCGATAATGACATATTTCAAAAGATAAGGTTTTGAAACAAGTGTCAATTTCTTGATCCATCTCAAGCTCCTCTAAAACATCAATAATTGCTTTAAAACAATTTACCGTGATTATCCGTCAACCTGGTTTCGTACTTTTGTTTTAATTTCGTTTATTTTGTCTCTTAAGTAATTTTAATTTGTTTTCCTATTAGTTGTCCATTTTGGTAACCTAAAATAGTGCCCAGTTGATTCCACTTCGCCAATAGTTTCGCTAAAAGTTTCTAGTATTTCGTACGAATGATACAATAACTTACAGAATAAAAACATACAATGCCGCTCGATATTTTCTTCCTATTTATAAGTAAATGCTTTAATGTATCGATGAGACAGAGTGACTTCTACGAACTTCGACTTGTAAAGTCGTTCCTTTTGAGGAAGAATAATAAACCAGAGATCAACTTAAAATAGAGCGAAATATTCAATTTCTTAAATATTTTCAAGGTCATCTTAATATATCTTTTTTTTCCTTAAGATTTGTTAGTTTTAGTATTATATTTTCATATGATTTTATAACAATAAACATTTTTTGTAAGCAATTTTGTGTAATTTGTAAATTTTTAGTAAATCGTTTACTGAAAATGTCCGAAGTGCTCGGACGAAAGTTCGGATATTTTATTCAGGATTATTATTATTATTATTATTATTATTATTATTATTATTATTATTATTATTATTATTATTATTATTATTATTATTATTAGCATCATCAAGTCATAATAATAATAATAATAATAATAATAATAATAATAATAATAATAATAATAATAATAATAATAATAATAATAACTACTACTAATAATATACTACTACTACTACTACTACTACTACTACTACTAATAATAATAATAATAACATTTTGTTGACGTATCAGCTTAAAAGCACTTCAGTTACTGCGTTAAAAAAAGAAACTTTAAATCTTCTGTTCTTGATTATTCTTTGCCAAGTGCGGAAAATGCAAACAAATTAACAATTAAATTATTATTATTATTATTATTATTATTATTATTATTATTATTATTATTATTATTATTATTATTATTATTATTATCATTATTATTAACGTCGCCTCCTACAGTCCTTAGAAGTAGCGTAAACTGTATATATTCTAATCCTTAGCCAAATAGTTCTAAAACTATTAGTAATAATACTATTACTATTATCGCTAATTTAAGAATTAATTATTAACACATTAATCCAATAAAAAGAATCTAATCTCTTTTAAAAGTATAGGTTTTTGGTACACATTTAAAGCTCGAAATTCGAGTTTAGGTCTTTATTATTGTGGAGCGATACCAAAATTTTTACCGATACCGATACCGATACTTAAAAATTCCCCGATACCGATACCTAAAATATGCCGATACTTGCCGATACTACTACCGATACCGATACTTTACTCTTGTCCAAAAATTTTATACCGATACTCAAATTGCAGATAGTCAAAAATATGCCGATACTGCCGAACCGATACCGATACCGATACTTCACTCCATCCCTAGTCTTTATTATTTACTGATGCAAATTCTACTGAGAGTCAAACGATGTCTTTGTATGACTTGTCGCTTGATTAAGTGTCTAAGAATTAATGGTCTTTCCTTAATGCTTCCAATATTGTAAGTCTTAGACTTTCGCTTGCTATATTATTTATGAAGTTGTTCAAATTTTATCTGTCCTATTTTATGTCCTATTTTATTTGTAATAATTTATCTGTCCTATTTTATCTGTCGCATTTTATGTTCTATTTTATTTGTTGTATTTTATGTCCTATTTTCTCTGTCCTATTTTGTATGTCTTATTTTATCTTATTTTATCTGTCTTATTTCATCTGTCCTATTTTTTATGTCCCATTTTATCTGTCCTATTTTATCTGTCTAATTTTATCTGTCCTAAATATTTCGTAACCTATCGAACACTATTTAATATCCCTTTTGTTCATCTATCGTCATTCCTCTTAGCTATATGACCAGCCCATTTCCATCACTGTTATTAGATTCTGATTATATATATATATATATATATATATATATATATATATATATATATATATATATATATATATATATATATATATATATATATATATATATATATATATATATATATATTGCATTACCCATTGTTCTTTTGATATTTTTACCATTTTTTCTTCAAATCTATTATTTTTCGCCTTTTTCGCACTAGGAATTTGCAACAAGGCTAGGAATTTGAAAATATGAATTTGCAAGGAATTTGCAAAACAAGATCTCAATTAAGATAAAACCGCAAAAAACACCTCACAAAGGTACGTGAAGATAGGAATTTGCAAATTCCTTGCAAATTCCTTGCAAATTCCTAGCCTTGTTGCAAATTCCTAGTGCGAAAAAGGCGAAAAATAATAGATTTGAAGAAAAATGGTAAAAATATCAAAGAACATGGGTAATGCAATAAAGAAATAATCGTGAAGTGAAATTTTTTATGAAGTGAAATTAAGTAAATGTCGTCTTCGCTTGTATAAAACCCATATTATGGTATTGATTTATTATGAAATAAGAATTTTTATTATAAAATACATTAAGTATCGTAATAGAATGATGTTGTAGATATTAAACAAATGAAACAGGAATGATAAACGTATGGTTATACGGTGAGTGTAAATGTGATTGTCTCAAAGGAAACATGGTTATGACTTCATAGACACCTGATCTCCTTTTAGAACTTTTGGTTATAGTGGGTTAAAGTAAATGAGCATGCGAGTGTTGTGAGTCAAAAGCATGAAACATCAGGAGTTGATTGAAAAAATCAATCACATGACTATAACGTCATAGGCTCATTTTGTGTTAACTTTCAGTAAATATAAAAAGCATATTAAATATCAGAGAAAAAATAGAACCAAATGATATGACTTAGTTAAGAAAAATAGTTCCAGGGATTATAGTTCAGGTACGTGCTTGATAGCAATGATATATATATATATATATATATATATATATATATATATATATATATATATATATATATATATATATATATATATATATATTATATATATATATACCTGACTTAAGAAAAAAAAAAAAAGAAAAAAAAAAAAAAACATTACTGAAACAAAAAGAGAATTAGGAAATGTTTTCTTAAAGTTAATAAAATGTATTGGAAAGACCTGGATATATATATATATATATATATATATATATATATATATATATATATATATATATATATATATATATATATATATATATATATATATATATATATATATATATCAATAAAATGATTGTTTGAGAGTGGGGGAGACATGCGATTGACTATGTTGAAGTATAAAAAGTTTAGCTAAATAAGGAGATAGGCAATGAATTTGTGTACCAGAGAGAAGTCTTTCAGCATGAATGTGAAATAAGTTAGTTTAATGTTTAGATTTCTAATGAGACCTGTGGAACTTAGAACAAAAATAGAACAAAAACTTACACTCTAACTATGAAAAGTATATATTTAATTAAAACTCTGTAATATTTACTGTCGAAAGGAAACGTAGAATGTGAAAAATAGGTAGCGTGTTTCTACCCCCTGTGAAAAATATAAGAGGAATGTCCTTAAAACAAATGACATAGTGTTGTAAGAATATAAGGATCCATCAATAAAAAAAAAAAAAAGTTAGAACTGCCACATTTCGTACAAAATCGTCATATTGTAGACTCAAAGAGGGGGGGTATTTATTTCGCTCGAGAGAAAGTCGTAAAGTAGACTTGAAGAAAGATAGTTTAATTATAAACCCCTAGACATCATTAACAAATATTTATAAAAGTAGCCGAAGGAACAAGAAGGGGGATCATTGAAAAATAGAGAAATTAACATCAGGTTGTGGGGCAAGTTTTTTTTAAAAATAGGTTAGTCTTTAGGACATCAGGAGAGAGAGAGAGAGAGAGAGAGAGAGAGAGAGAGAGAGAGAGAGAGAGAGAGAGAGAGAGAGAGAGAGTGAGGGTGAGAGAGTGTATATGCTGCCCTGATTGGTTGTATCCAATAAGACATCGTTTCTTACCCTCAGTGTCAGCTTCGCTAACATTGACACAACCCTCTCACCAAGTAAGTGACAGACTCTAGCGTGTATACAGTGTACTAGAGAAAAAAGATAGAAAGTGCTAGAGAAAAAAAATAGCATGACATCGCAAGATGTGATATATATATATATATATATATATATATATATATATATATATATATATATATATATATATATATATATATATATATATATATATATATATATAATGAGATAAAACAATAAATGAAAAAAAAATTTTTTTTTTTTT
>SEYY01018641.1:0-12409 GCA_009176605.1 Armadillidium nasatum | reverse complement strand
GTTTTATTTATTTAATACTACTTTTTGTTAATGTTTTTTTTTTTGTGTGTGTTTGTTCATGAGTTTGGGTATCTTCGTGCTGGTGTGCGTGTGTGTGTGTGTGCGTACGTGCCTGCGTTCTTGAGTGTGTGTGTGCGTGCGTTTGCGTGCGTGTTAGTCTCTTTGAATGTCAAATACGAGTAATCGTGGGATTGGGCGTAGACGGGGGGTTTTCTATTACCTTTGCTAACGTTCGTGGCCTTCGATCTAATCTCGCGTCTGTTTAACACTATCATACTACCTCTCGTCCTAACCTATTGCTTCTGTCTGAGACCCAGCTGGACAGGGATTCTTTCTATAGCAATCTTAATGTCCAAAACTACAACTTTTTTCCCAATTTCCGTCTAAATGGTGGAGTTTGTGAATATATTAACATTAACACTCCTGTGACACGTCTCGTAAATCTAGAATCTCCTAATTTTGATGTTTTATGGCTTAAAATCTGTCTTCTTACTACTTCAATTATCTTGTGTTTCTCCTACTGCTACCCTTATGGAACAGATTTTCCAGTTTTTTTTCAATATCTTACTACTACTCACGAGACTATCACTTCTTCTCATCCAAATGCTGAAGTCCTCTATTTAGGGGATTTCAACGTACACCACACTGAATGGTTGGGCTCCTCTCATAATGATACAGGTGGGAGGGATGCCAAATCATTCAGCATTCTCATAACGATCTAGAGCAGTTGATTAGGGAACCCACACCCATTCCAGATCGTCCTAACAAATTCTTGAATACACTTGATTTATGCTTCACCACTACTCCTTCTAGATATAAATACACCATTTTCCCACCTATTGGTAATTCTGACCATAATCTTATAGCTCTTAGTTACAATGCTTTCTCTCCAAGAGTTCCACCATGCCATAAACGTACTTTCTGGTACTTTAATTGGGCTAATTGGGTGGGGCAGTGAACCGCTTCTTTGCTAACTATCATTGGAGTGAATGTTGCTTGTCACGGGGGACGCTTCTGTCTCTGCTGAAAAGGTAGGGGCCGTAATCCTTGACAGGATGGGCAGATTCATTCCATCTTCAACTAAATCTTTTTCTCCTCAAAATCCATGGTTCGATGACAGCTGTTCTCTTCCCCTTTGTGAAAGAGACAGTGCTTATCGTGAATGGAAAAACTCTCCTTCTCATATCACTCTTGATAATTTTCATTCAGCTCGGAATCGTTGCAGGGATGTTCTTCGACGGACTAAGCGTCCTTTCATAATAAGGAAGTGCGCTGACCTCCATGGCTCTCCTACTGATAAATATTTCTGGCCTCTTGTCAAAAATATCTCTAACAACTTCTGTAAATCTGCCTTTCCTCCTCTTATTCGCTCTGATGGTTCTGTAGCTAACATTCCTTATGAAAAAGCTAATCTCTTCGGCCTCGTTTATTCATCTAATTCCACCCTGTTGGAATCTGGAATCCTTCCTCCTACTCCTTCTCCTCTCAGGTGTCCCATGCCTGTACCTGTAATTACTCATGACCGGGTACAAGGGATCCTGAAATCTATGAACGTCAGGAAGGCCAGTGGCCCGGATGGCATTCCCCCTCGTGTTCTGAGGGAGTAGGCTTCCGAGTTAGTGCCTGTCCTCGTTCAACTCTACTCTCTATGCCTTAATACTAATACTTTTTCTCAATGCTGGAAGGGTGCATTTGTTCAGCCGATCCGGAAAAAAGGTAGTCGCCCTGATCCTTCTAACTATCGACCTATAGCTCTCACCTGTGTTCCATCTAAAATTTTTGAAACTCTTCTCAACACTCATTTCCTGGATCATTTGGAGTCTCATTCTCTTCTCTCTGATCACCAGTATGACTTTCGACGCTCGAGATCAAATGGTGACATACTTTCCTCTCTTACTTATCTATGGTCTTCTGCCCTTAGGGACTTCGGGGATTCTTGTGTGGTGGCGCTTGACATATTCGAGGCTTTTGACCGGGTATGGAATGCGTCACTGCTCTCCAAGCTCCCTTCCTTTGGGTTTCCTTCTTCACTTCTGTTACTTTTGTCTAGTTTTCTCTCAGATCGTTCCATTTCGGCAGTTGTAGATGGACGACCTCTTCCTCATTTTCTGACAACTGTGATGTTCCTCAGGGTTCTGTTTTATCTCCAACTTTATTCTTACTTTTCATTAACGATCTTCTCAACTGCACTTCTAACTCACTTCACTCTTATGCTGATGACTCAACTTTTCATTCTTCTACTCATTTCAAATTTGCTAACTCTTTTGTTTCTAGAGTTGATTCTCGTCTTCAACTTTCCGATTCTATTCTTACCGATCTGGATGGGATTTCTTGGTGGGGTCTTAGCAACCTTGTGAAATTCAAATCTTTAAAAACTTAACTTATTTATATCTCTCTCTCAGAAACACCTTCTTACTTTCCTATCCTCTTCGATGGCTTTCCAGTCTCACCTGTAAATAACATTAACATTTCTGGTCTTAACATAATCAACAAACTATCTTGGAAACCACTTATCACAATGGTTGCAAAAGCGGCCTCTAAGAAGCTGGGAGTTATATTCAGATTGCGAGAATTTTTTTCTGAGCAGTTACTCCAAATATTTATGGGTCTTATTCGCACTTGTATGGAGTACTGCTCTCATATTTGGGGGGGCTCCGGCTACTCCTCTTTTCCGGATAGGGTTGAGTCAACAGCTAAGAGATTAATTAACTGCCCCCTACTTTCAAACTCTCTTGACCCTCTGTCTCTGCGACGTGACGTTGGTACGCTATCTCTTTTCTATAGGTACTACAATGGCAGGTTCTCGAGGGAATTGGCCTCTCGCATTCCTCCACCGTTGCTTCGTCCTCGTTGCATAAGGGGTGCCCTGCTTTCACACCAATTTTGTGTGGACTTAGGATATCACGGGCTAGCTTGTTGTGGTACCTCTTTCTTACCAGCCACCTCTATTCTGTGGAACTCTCTACCATCATCTATTTTTCCTCCTGTATTTAATCTTCTACTCTTCAAGGCTTCCATCTGCGCCCACCTGAGGGCTGTGCGTTAGGTGTGAGTGTTTAAACGAATTTTCTCTATGTGTGTGTGCCCACTTCTTGAAAAGGGCTCTGTCCGTGAGTGGTAGCGTTCTGTAAAAAAAAAAAATTTGATAATTAAATGAAGTTATTATCTTTAACAAAGAAGTTAAAATTATTCAAAACAAATGAAGCAATTTAAAACAATTTGAAACAATTCGTTCAAATCATTGCACATTTGGAACTACTTGAACTCACTGGTCTCAGACTGAACTCATATTGACTCAAGAAAACGTTGTGCAGTCGTATAAAAGGGAGAAAGATGACGAATAACATCAGCTGGTAGTTACCATTTATTACTTTTGCAAACAATTAAAAAAAATTTTGATAGACTAGAGATTATTACGATAATTAACTATAATTAAAAACGAATCGAAAGGTGTATAAAAAATGTTGCAAAGATAAATAATAAATTTATATATGGAGTTACAAATATTCACCGTTAGTGACAAGAAAAAAATTTCATAGGATGGTAAGTTTGGCGAGAAGGCAATCGCCATTTTGTTATAATTATAATAAATAAAAATCACATTAATTTTATAACTAACCAATTAATGGAAATAATGATCAGTTTTAATGAACAAGATGATCTAGAATTCAAAGAGAACAAAATGTCAAAATTTCAAGTCAAATGGATCAACGGTTCCGAAGATAGAAAAAAATAGGCCACAGAAACACTAATTGACTAATTATATTAATTGAATAATTGGGGCCTGGGAAAATTCTGAATAAATATAGAACCCATGTGATACAGAGAAACTACTGTGCAAATTTGAAAATGATTAGGGGTTGAAAAAAGCCTAAATTTATAATTGAATAATTTAGGTATAATTAAATATTTGAAGGGGCTAATTCATTGGATTTGAGGTGCGCTGAAGTATCAGGAACAAGAAAATATAACAAAAAGAACGACAAAATTTAAGTTTAATTGGACATATGCAAATTTGAAGGAACTCCCAGGCGTATATATATATATATATATATATATATATATATATATATATATATATATATATATATATATATATATATATATATATATATATACCTAAATTAGGGGTGTGTGATGTATCAAATGAAAGGTAACTTCCCGAATAAGAATCCGTTGTTAAAAAATGTACCAAATGATTTTATAAAAAGTTATGGCCAAAAGAAGGGGGAAAATGCGTACCGTAAAAGTTTGTACTGACAGTTTAGTAGACTTTTTGTTAAGCAAATGGATATAAAACAGGATACAATGGTTAAATTTATGTAGTAATACATAAATATATTTAAAAAAATTGGAGGTTGAGTGAGTTCCAAGCAACAAAACGGGCAAAATCCCTCAAATCCATTCATTTACATCCTTAAGAGTTAAGGATATAACGTATGGTTGCAATTTTGTTAAGAAATTCGCAACATTAACTCTACCAGAAAAAAAGGAAAAAGATTAAAAACTAATGTTTGTGAAATTTATAATGAGAAATTGAAAGTTAAAAGTTATCCCCATCCGACAATATACCTGAATGATCTGAAGTTAAGGATTTGTTTGGATACACTTGCAATTTCAACCCCCAGGAGCCCTGACCCGAAGTTAAAGAATGTCGCAAATTAAGGAAAAGGGAAGAGGTCTGCACAATCCCTCACCCTTTAATTGACTCACCCCACTGGGAGGTCGCAGAGATGCCCAAATGTGATGACTCAAGGAAGGTAACCCTTTCAACCAGTTTTGAAGATTCCCTTGCAATAACTTCGCAGAAGTTGGTGGGGCAGAGCCCCGGTTTCAGTTTGTCCAGTGGTGTATAATCCCTTCCTCAATCCAGTGGGGTAGAACCCCTTTCGCATAGTTTGTTCAGTCATCGAAAGTAAGAGAGTTGACAGAGAAAAAACCTATCTGCCGAACCATCTGACCCCGCAACTATAGGTCTTACACCACGGTGAGCCCGAATAATCAGGGAGTGTTACACCCATACATAAAGTTGTACGATAGAATAACACTAGGGTTAAAAACTTTATGAAGATAGGGATGACTGAACTTAGAGAAACATAAAAAATAAAATAAAAAATAAAATAAAAAATAAAAAGTTGTCTATTTTTTCAAGGTTAGGGAGACCTTCGAAGAGCACAGCCACGGACATTGGCTGACCAACCAGTAAACCACTGCAAACAGGGAGGACGTCAAGAAAGTACCGACCCCAAGAAAGAGAGGGAATTGCGACACTCCAAAACCGAAGCCAGAAACCCTCGGAAGAAAAAAAATATGCAAGGAAAAAAAAAGAAACGAGTAAACTCATTTAGGAGGTGGGAAGGATATCACTCATGCCACTGAAGGATGGATGATAAATGAAAAGATTTTAAAGAGGTTGGTATAAATGTACAACTGAAAAAGACATTACTGTGTTTGTAATGTATTTGTCTAATTATATTAAGGTGAAGATGTAAGGGGGAAACGAGCAGTGGCTACTCTTAGTCAAGAATAGCTCTTATTCGCTGCCTAGCCAAGGTATGAGCTTAACGTTTTAATTTTCCCGGAGGAGTTAAATTTGCGAGTGATTCTTCTGAAGACGAAGAATCATATGTATTAGAATGAATCTCTAAGGGATACAAATGAATAACTGCACGAGTTATTTCACCATTTTTTGTGGTTAGAGAAATAGATCTCACATGAACCGTCAGGAGAAGTATAAAGTGTTTTAATGACACCTAGACGCCATTTTAGGCGAGGACCGTCGTCCTCAATTAATGACAACATCTCCGACAGAAATGTTAGTTTCTACCAGAGACATTCCAAGGTTTGTTTGAGATTAATAAGATAATCTTATCTCCCAAGGAAGAACGAAATTTGGAGATAAGGGAGAGAAGATATCTGTAACGTTTATTAATTTTAATAGGATCCAAATATGTAGTATCTGAATCTGAAACTTCTTGTGGAACTGGTAATGAATTTAATTTATATCCCATTAGTAAATGAGAAGGTGTAAGAGGATCCTTACATTGAAGTTCATCCCCTACATAAGTTAAAGGTCGGCAGTTGAGTACAGATTCAACTTCGGTAAAGACAGTATCAAACTCATCATAAGATAAGAGAGCTTTCTTAATGTCACGTTCCAAATGTAGTTTTGTGATTCCAATTAGTCTCTCGAAAAATCCACCATAGTGACTACTACGAGCTGAATTGAACGTCCAAGCGATGGAGTGTTGAGATAAGAAATCTCTAACAGAAGGTAGAGTATGTAATTGTTTGAGATATTGAGGAGACGCTTGGAAGTACGTTGCGTTATCTTAAAAAATTAAGGTAGGCACTAAACGTCTACTTATGAAACGACGTAGAGCAAGAAGAAAGGATTCGGTACTGTTATCTAGAACAAGTTCCAGATGCACAACCCGAGTAGAAGCACAAGTAAATAAAACGATATAGCACTTAACAGTGTATGATTTAGGAGTTTTGATAAGAAAATAGCCGGTTAAGTCAACACCAATAACTGTAAAGAGTTTAGTATCCATTACCCTAGCTTTGGGCAATGCTGCTAAAGGAGCAGGACGATAATGTACTGCCTTTAGACGTTTACAAAGTATACAAGGTTGTGTGACCTTTTTAATAGTAGTTCTCATACGAGAAAAATAGTATTTTCTACGGATGATTAGTAGAAGTTCAGAAGTACCTAAATGGTGATGAGGCAAATGAGTGTCCCAGATAAGTAATTTTGTGTAGTGACAATTAAAAGGAAGCAGAATAGGATACTTAGTGTCAAAGGGAAGTAAAGAGTTACCTAATCGCCTGTCACAACGAAGATTCCCATCTCCAAAATCAAATTCAACTGTTTGCATAAAGGGGTAATAACTAAGTTATTATGAAAATGATTTAATTCGGTTTTAAAAAATTCTCCCTAAATGGTTCAAATCCAATATAATTCTGCACTCTGATTCTCCTCAATGGAGAATTGATGAGAGAATTTTGGTTTAGTTATAGATTTGTTTAAAGATTTTAGTTTTTTCAAATTCTTTATGAAACGAATCGCCAATTTGTTAATACGCAATATTTTATTTAAAGACGAGTATGATTGCAAATTTAGTATACCGGACTGAGGGGGTCCTACAATAACAGTGGTAGTTACTACAGAAGTTTCCTCACCTCCGGTGGGAAGGGAAGGATGATCCTTCCATACAGGCCAATTTGGAGGATCTAAAATCCAAGGGGGACCTGAACCCCATAGTTTAGAGAATATATATCTGTAATCTGACCCACGTGAAGCCAGATCAGCAGGATTGTATTCTGCTGGTACATATTTCCATTCTGCTGAGGGAATGTTTTTGTGAATCTCGTCCACCCTATTTTGATTAAAGGTAGGGAGTTGTTTTTTAGAGTGTAGCCATTGAAGAGTCACCTGACTATCACTCCAAGCATAAATGTTTCGAAATATACGAGAATATTGTTAAAGGTGTTTATTACAAATTTTAGCAAACGAGAAGAAAGGAGAGCTCCCATTAATTCCAATCGAGGAATGGAAAGTTCCTTAATGGGTGCTACCTTTACCTTTGCTATAAGCAAATTAGAAATTGGAGTGGTATCTAGACGATGACACCACATATACTACTGTAGCATAAGCTGAGCCAGAGGCGTCTGAGAAAGCATGAAGTTCTACTTCTTGCGTGTAGATGAGTTGTCGAGGTAATTTAAAGTCAAGACAATTTTGAAAATGTTTTGAAATGGTTCTCCATTCCTTTTGAAGAGGTTCTGGAATTTTAACATCCCAGTTTAATTTTAATTTCCAAATTTTTTGGAGAAGTATTTTACCTCTGATGATTACTGGTGATAAAACACCAAGAGGGTCGAAGATAGAAGCTACATTTTGTAGAATTTTACGTTTGGTGTTAGCTTCAGGGTTAATAGTACTGAGAGGATAAGACATGGTGTCGGAACTAACATCCCATTCCATGCCTAAAATTTTTATGAGATTTCCTTCTATGCCCAATTTATGGGTTTGGAACATAGAAGTTGCGAGGGAAGAGTTAGAAGCCCATTCCCTCAAGTTAAGACCGGCTTTGTTAAACAAAGACCGTGTGTTAAGAAAGTAAGATTCAATCTCCTTTTCGGTTTAAAATGTCTCCAAAGAGATTGTCTACATAAATTTGTTCTAAAATAGCATCTTTATTGCTATTTCAGATTGGTTTACGTGGTGATGAAGACATGCTGCCATTAAAAAGGGGCTACAATGTAGCACCAAACAATACTGACTTAAAGCGATAAGTCACAAGAGGAGAATTAGGGTCAGATGGATCTCTGACCCATAAAAAACGAGTTGAGTCTCGATCCTTTTCAGCCAAGACGAATACCCAAAAATGCCTTCTCAATATCTGAGGAGGTGGCATAAGGTTTGATACGAAACTTAAGTAGTAAGGTACCTAAGTCGGTAATGAGAGATGGACCACTGTGCAAACAGTGATTTAAGGAAGGATTTCCTGAGGAACAGTCGTAAACTAACCTCAAGGCAGTAGTTGAGTATGATTTATGAACCCCACGATGGTGAACGTAATGTAATTTAGATTCAGGATGTAGAGGAGTGGAGGGTTTAACCTCCTCAATGAAATCACGAGAGAGTTGGTCCTTAATCACGTCATTGTATGATTGAAGGAGTTGAGGATTATCTCTGAGTTTTTTCAAAACACTATATAAGCGGCATTTTGAAAGAGCGTAGTTATCCGGAAGTGGAGGATGATTGTGTCGCCAGGGTAAAGCAACAATATATCTACCATTTTCGAAACGTAGATTGTCCTTAAAGGAGTCTAAAGTAGTTTTTTCGGCATCAGTAAACTGTTCGCTGGGAAGGATGCCGATGTGAGAAAGAGACCACAAACGATCTAAGTCCTTTGTGGAGTTTTGATTAGAATTCCCATTTGAAATGGGTGGTATTAAATTTTCATCCTCATTAATCAAGGATGTGGTTAAGGAGTTCCCTTCCTCACATGTAGTGAAAGAAGGAGTTGAAATTTTGTCATTGTTAATAAATGACAGTTGAGAATGGTTTATTTCCTCATTAAATTGAATTTCAGTTCGAAATGAGGACACAACAGTAACCTTGAGAATCAGAGTTACTTGAGGTAAAGGGTAATTGGCCCCATATGATGTGACCAAGATTGGTTTTCATGAGGTTAACATCATGAATTTTCTCAAAAGACTTGAGAAATTTGTTCAAGTGATCTGCACCTAGCAGAATTCCGATATCAGAAACCCTATCCCTAGTAGGGAAGGGATTTGCTAGAGGAATGTGATGTTTCCTGAGCATTTTAGTAGTTTTTGTTAACCCAGGAATATTGAGATCATTGGGAAGGTATCTTATTTAAGGTATCTTATTTATCTTATTTAAGGTGTTATATTTAGTTACAGTACTAATATTTTTGAATTTTTTGTTGATATTTGAATTTAGTATTAAGGTTTCCTTGTATTTATTAAATTTATCATTATTTGTGTTTGATTTATTTTCCTTGTCAAATATATTTTTTTTTTTTTTTTAGCTTTGTTAAAAATTCGAAAATATCAGTTCTGTAGCTAAATATAATAACACCTTAAATAAGATACTCATATCAAAACTAAACAATAACCAGAAATCCGGAATTTACGGCATCCCTTGCAATGTGTGCAACGAAGTTTACATCGGAGAGACGTTTGACATCGAGAGTCGCAGATACTAGCATTCATATGACTTGAGCTCATATAATCATTCCTCACCATTGATATCTCATCTAGAAAGGAGGGACACATGATAAAAATGGACAAATTTAAAACATTAACATATATAAAAGATCACAACTATCGAAAGTTCTACGAATCGTATACAATAAAAAAAAGTAAGAACTTCAATAGAGACAGCGGAAACTATAAAATCGATAACATTATGAATGAATACTTAAAACAATCCGCATCGTGTGATAGTATAAAGCATACTCTGAACGAATGGAAACGAGAACGTTTAAGACAAACCAACTAATTCATCAGTAAGGATTTGAACCGAAAATTATTTAGCAGATTACTCTCAGACTGGCCCTGAAAGAGGTGGACTGATACAGGCCACGAAAGCTAGGAATAAGTCTGATATAATATAATAACATAAAGAATATATAAATAAAATAAAGTTGATTTTAAGAATTTGTTTTATATAAGTGATCTTTAGGGAAAAAGAATATTAAAAATATATATATATATATATATATATTATATATATATTATATATATATATATATATATATATATATATATATATATATATATATATACTTATTGTATAATCAGGTGTGTGAAGTCTGCTAGAGAGTGACAATATGATTTAACTTGCGCACTCGATTTGAAGGATCCACATGAGACTCTGAATTCAATTCGTAACACGAAGTTATAAGAATATTATTGTACTTAATAATTATCACATTAATAATTATAATTTTACCTATATAATTAATGAGTAATAATTCAATTGATAATTAAATGAAATTATTATCTTTAACAAAGAAGTTAAAATTATTCAAAACAAATGAAGCAATTTAAAACAATTTGAAACAATTCGTTCAAATCATTGCACATTTGTAACTACTTGAACTCACTGGTCTCAGACTGAACTCATAATGACTCAAGAAAACGTTGTGGAATCTTATAAAGGGGTGAAAGATTACGAATAACATCAGCTGGTAGTTACCGTTTATTACTTTTGCAAACAATTAAATAGATTTTTGATAGACTAGAGATTATTACGATAATTAATTAGAATTAAAAACGGATCGAAAGGTGTATAAAAAATGTTGCAAAGATATATAATAAATTTAAATATGGAGTTACAAATATACACCGTTAGTGACAAGAAAAAAATTTCCCAGGATGGTATCAAGTTTGGCGCGAAGGCAATCGCCATTTAGTTATAATTATAATAAATAAAAATCACATTAATTTTATAACTAACCAATTAATGGAAATAATGATCAGTTTTAATGAACAAGATAATCTAGAATTCATAAAGAACAAAATGCCAAAATTTCAAGTCAAACGGATCAACGGTTCCGAAGATAGAAAAAATAGGCCACAGAAACACTAATTGACTAATTATATTAATTGAATAATTGGGGCCTGGGAAAATTCTGAATAAATATAGAACCCATGTGATACAGAGAAACTACTGTGCAAATTTGAAAATGATTAGAACTCTATCTCCAGAGAAATAGGGGTTTTTAGATGAAAAAAGCCTAAATTTATAATTGAAAAATTTAGGTATAATTAATTGAATGGGCTAATTCATTGGATCTGAAGTATCAGGAACAAGAAAATATAACAAAAAGAACGACAAAATATTTAGAAATTAAATTGGACATATGCAAATTTGAAGGAACTCCCATATATATATATATATATATATATATATATATATATATTATATATATATATATATATATATATATATATATATATATATATAATATATATATATATACCTAAATAAGGGGTGTGTGATATATCAAATGAAAGGTAATAACTTCCCAAAAAAGAATCCGTTGTTAGAAAATGTACCAAATGATTTTGTAAAAAGTTATGGCCAAAAGAAGGGGGAAAAATGCGTACCATAAGAATTTGTACTGACAGTTTAGTAGTCTTTTTGTTAAAAAAGGATCCAAAACAGGATACAATGGTTAAATTATTTAGTAATACATAAATATATATAAAAATTTGAGGTTGAGTGAGTTCCCAGCCACAAAATGGGCAAAACCCCTCAAAGCCATACATTTACATCTTTAAGAGTTGAAGAACCAACGTCTGGTTGCAATTTGTTAAGAAATTCGCAACAATATATAATATATATATATATATATATATATATATATATATATATATATATATATATATATATTGTAAAATGGAAAATACGCCATTGTTACGATTTTGAACTTAAACTTATTTGATAGTAATTTATAATGAAATTTATAGCAAAAAGAATTGGCAGTTTTGAATGCAGTGTGAACATATTAAGATCAATTCGTTTGATAACAGAAAGTAAGAAAAAGAATATTTAATTATTATTTCACACACTTCATTTTGATAGTATCGTAGTTAAAGAAGTGAGATACTTAAGCGTGTGACCTTTATTGATCGGGGTCATTTCATTGATCGTAATCTACAAAGGTAGAAACCCGACAAAGAGGTCGATAGAATAGATTGACAGGAGACGACGACATATTTTGCCTTTTCCCTTCAATAGAACTTGCTAATAAGTTCCTGTCGCACATCAACACCTTGCACCCCAACATACAATTTACAATAGAACACGAACATCTTAACACGCTTCCATTTCTCGATGTCTTTGTTACCAAAACTCCTCAAATGT
>SEYY01018640.1:0-12500 GCA_009176605.1 Armadillidium nasatum | reverse complement strand
AAGTGCCCTCCATTGGGCATAAACCGGGGAGTGACAGTATGGTCAAGACCATTCCGTTTCACTCCGTTGCCCTTTGGTTGGTTCATTATCTCGTTTCACCTTCTCAGAGGGTCTCTAGTGTACCCTCGCCTCATATTGGAGTGTCTATGCTCCCATCTCTCCTTCCCCCGACTCCCTTCTCATGTTCCAAATTTACAAGCGCTTATTTGCACATTACCTTTATGGAAAAAAAAAAAATTGGTGAAACTCAAAACTGTGGGAGTAGACCCTCGGAGTTTGCAGAGAGCATTACTATTACAGTGATACTCCCTTGTATGGAGGCGTTCATTCCATATTCTTTCCCTTCTACTAAACCTAACGAACTTTGGTTTAACTCTGCTTGTTCTCGTACCATTCTCCATAGGGATGATGCCTTCAGGGATTACCGTCGTCTTCAAACTCCAGAAATTCATTCAATTTATATTTCATCCCGGAATCGTGCAAAATCTATCCTCTGCAACACCAAAAACTCTTTTCTTCGTTGAAATGCAATAATCATTCTGGTTCTTCTTCACGCCCTTCCTGGCATTTTGCAAAAAATTTAACTCTAATTTTGCTTCTTCCTCTTTCCCTCCTCTAATATCCTCCGACGCCGTTTTGCCTTCTTCTAAAGCTGAACTCTTCGCTCAGACTTTTGCCTCTAATTCAACCTTAGACTATTCCGGAGCTATTCCTCCTTCTTCAACTTCTTCCATCTCATTTATGCCTACAATTTTCTGCTCTCTCAGAGCTTAACACTAAGAAGATATATGGTCCTGGTGGTATCCCTCATGAGGTTCTCAAAACTTGTGATTCTGAGCTTTTCCCTGATATGGTAAACTATTTCGTCTCTGTCTTTTTGCTTCAACATTCCCTTCTTGCTGGAAACGTGAGCTCATTCAGCCTGTGCCGAAGAAAGGGAACCCCTCTCAACCCTCCAACTGCTGTCACATTCTTTAACCTCCGTTCTTTTTAAAGTTTTCGAATCTCAATTAGAAGCATCTCAATTCTTGAAATCTTATCTCTGATCGCTAGGATGACTTCCTTAAGAAACGCTCTACTGGTGATCTCTTTCTATTCTCTCTGACTCTTGGTCTTCCGCTCTACGATATTTCGGTGAATCTTTTGCTATCGCGCTGGACATTTCGAATCCCTTCGATAGGGACTGGTACAAAGCTTTGATCTAAACTTTCCTCTTTCAGAATTTATCCTTCTCTTTGATTTTTTTTATGGTCGTTCTATAGCTGCTGTTGTAGACGACCACCATTCATCCTTTAAATCTGCTAATAGTGGTCTTCCTCATTATTCTGTCCTATCCCCAAAGCTTTTTAAACTTTTAATTAATAATCGTCCTCTATTACTTCATTACCTATCCGATCCTATGCTGATGATCTCACCCATCATTACTCCTTTCAGTTTGAAAGGCGTCCCTCCCAGCAACAGTTAATTGACACTAGAATGGTGGCCTTGTAATACCTGACCTCTGATTTTTCTCGCACTTCAAATTGAGGAAGAGAAAACATAGACTTTTTCAATGCCTCAAAAACTCAGTTTCTCCATATCTCTACTCGAGACTATCTTCTACAAAACTATAACATCTTCTAAAACACGCAACTAAAGCCTTCATCTGTCCTTAATAATCTCTAGTGTTCTTTCTTGGAAGGATCACATTACTTCTCTTTCTAAAAAAAGCTTCTAAGAGGTTGGGTGTTCTGTTGCACATTCATGATTTTTTTATGCCAATCCAATTGCTTTCTCTTTATAGAAGTGTTGTTCTCCCCTGTTTGGAATACGCCTCATACATCTGGGGTAGTTCCACTCACACAGCTCTCATTGAAAAGGTAGAGTCTGGCTTTTCGTCTTAACTAATTCTCTTCAGTCTCTTTCTCATCTGAACTCTTCCGTTGCTTTTCTCCTCCATTGAGAACACGCTTGTGTAACACGATTTTCTACACAGTCTTTATCCTTTCTCTGTTCAACTGTCTGATCCCAGACTTAACCGCTATGCCTAATCTTATATGTACTCAACTGGTAAAGTCTGGAACACACTCCCTTTTTCTGTTTTCCCAACCTTTTTTGGCTTGCACACTTTAAAGCACCGTGTATGGGAGCATGTTGTTGTTCAACGATTAGGTTCTGTATTGACCCAACTCTGG
This sequence comes from Armadillidium nasatum, assembly GCA_009176605.1. Taxonomy (NCBI): domain Eukaryota; kingdom Metazoa; phylum Arthropoda; class Malacostraca; order Isopoda; family Armadillidiidae; genus Armadillidium; species Armadillidium nasatum. The sequence continues at coordinate 10,326 of SEYY01018640.1, read as the reverse complement.
TGGAAATTAGTAGGTTTCTGGTCTTTACCCACCAGAGGATATATATATATATATATATATATATATATATATATATATATATATATATATATATATATATATATATATATATATATATATATATATATATATATATATATATATATATATATATATATATATATATATATATATATATATATATATATATATATATATGGAGCCAAGATAGAGAGAAGTTAGGAGAGGTGATAACACTGCTGAAAAGCTAAAAGAGGTGGAATTGATCGTGAACGTTGAAAAGCAGAACTGTTAATAATTAGAAGGGAGGAGGAGAGAGAGGAGCTTGTGCTGAAGGTGCATGGCGAGGAGGTGATTGTGGTAGAGAGATGTGAGTATTTGGGGAGGGGAAAGTATTCACAAGGGAATGAGGTAATATGCTGGAAATCACCAACGGGATGGAAAAATACGGAAGAGTGGTGTGAGCGCTGTACCCAATCTTGGCTGACAAAAGAATGAATATAGGAGTAAAGGAAGTAATTTTTGATAGTACTCTAACCTCAATTTTGTAATATGGAACGGAGACGTGGAGTACGACAACAAGAGAAGAAAGCAGAATTCAAGCAACAGAGATGAGGGTGTTGCGTTTGATGGTGGGAAGAACCAGGAAGGAGAGGATAAGAAGCGAAAGAATTAGATAAAGTATAGGGGTTGAACCAATTAATCAAAAGATAGATGTAGCAAGACTGAGATGGTTGGGACACGAGTGGAGGATGCAGGAGGGGAGAGAGGGCTAGAGGGAGGTGAGAGTGGACGCCAAGAGGAAGAAGACTGATAGGGAGACAAAGGAGAGATGGATGTAGTCAGTTGGGGATTCACTGAGGGGACATCAGCTGCCTACGGTGGAACAGTTGGTGGCAGATGGAATTATTTACCACAGATTTAGATGGAGACGAGTGCTGGCCCCACTGACAGGCCCCTAGAGCCTTACTTGGATCGGATATATAATATATATATATATATATATATATATATATATATATATATATATATATATATATATATATATATATATATATATATATATATTATATATATATATATATATATATATATATATATATATATATATATATATATATATATATATATATATAATATATAATATATATATATATATATATATATATATATATATATATATATATATATATATTCTTAACAGTTAAAAAGTGGTATCGGTATCGGTATCGGTATCGGTAAAAATTTTGGTATCGCTCCATCCCTATATATATATATATATATATATATATATATATATATATATATAATATATATATATATATATATATATATATATATATATATATATATATATATATATATATATATATATTTCAGAGTTGTTCGTTACTATGTGGAGGGAAATTCTGGTTTTATTGCTGAAGTTACAGAAGAAGAAAAACCAAGGCTTAAAAATTACATGTTCAGCAACCTTAAAAGTGGAATGAATGATCAACCTCTGATAAAATCTCACTCTCAGCAAATCTTTTCTTACCAGGATAAAAATGGAAATAACCTCGTTAAACAAATAGGTTTTAAAAACTCATTACGAGGAAACTCTTATTTATCAAGTCAGGACTTAAACTTAAATGCTCTTTCTCCAGAAATTTTACCAGGTACTTCAAAAGAGCAACTTTGAACGGTCGCACCAGCAATCATTGCTCGAAATCAAACATGTTAATGAACAGTCTAATAAATTTACAAAAACAGAGGATAATCGTGAGCGATTTAACAAGGTTCCTCTAGAACAATTTTATAAATTGAATCAAGTGTTACCCTCTCAAATGACATATGATAATAATTTTAATACAAAGTCCAGTCTGCCCCCAGCAGACGTTTATCAACGACCAGTTGTACAACCTTTGGAAGGTTCCCTTACTTTAAGCTCCGTTAATTTAAATAAGAAACATTTTAGAAACCCGTCACAAAATCTACAAAACTCGCAACGACATCATTTAGATATTAATGTAAATCAAGCTATTTCCACAAGAAAACAAATTTGGTGTAAGGACAGATGGTGCTTTTCAAACAATCATCTAACAGCGAAAAACCTAAGAGTTTATTCAATGGGTTAACATAGGAAAAAGCAAAACTAAATACCAAATACAACAGCAACATAATGGACAAATGTCGAAGCATACGCGACAACAACGAAATGAGAAGCGACCTGTTTCATTAAATATTGTTCCAATACAAAGTTTTCTTAAGAATAATCCTCAGCTATCAAAAATGATTAGTTTTAGCGTTTCCCCTAGAGTTTTGAATCGACTTAACTCCAAAATAAATATTCTTTCTAATGTTCCTAAGAGCTCACAGTCAATTAAAAAACAAACATTTAGAACAATTTCAACATCCAAACTGCCATCCAAAAATTTAGAAAGATTTTCAATGGAGAGACAAACACTCTCAGACAAAAACAGTAAAAGTCAATCCATAATAAATGACTCAGGAAATATCTCTTTACGTTCACTTTCCAGGTTTCCAGCTACCAAGGAAATGAAATTAACACCAAAAATTATCCAGAGGCTAGCCGGAAAAATAAACCTCCTTCCTCTTGAAACATCACAAAACCAACTCATTAACCCCAAAGTTGTTACGACACAACTTTTTTCTTCATTAAAAAACAAAGATTCTTCTAGCGAGAAAGTGACTAATTTCGTTGCTCCAAATGAGGATCAGAACATAAACTCTGAAAATCTGACACTTGAACAAAAGAGCTTTTTGAATGACAATAATTCACAAGAGGTTAATTTTGGGGATGTTATTCAAAAAGAAAATCAAAATTATTACCGAAAAGAACTCGAAGGATTCACTGATTATGATTTTCAAGAGGGAAGTTCCATTTACTTTATCAGAAACAACCAAAAAAATTACCAGAATGACAAATCTTTGTCTAGCAATGACGAAGCAGAAATTAGCAGTTATAGTAAAATTAACCGATAGATTAGTTCATTTTCAGCTAGAGTTAAATAAGCCTTCAGCTTTCACATAATAAATAAACTATCTTATATAATACTTAATGTAAGGTCTATTACCATAAAATACTTGACTTAAGATTTCAAAGTATTTTTTTAAAAATAAATTTGGATATATCTGACGTTTTAATAAAATTCTTTGCCAGTATGCAGAAAATTAACTTGATGTGGCAAATAAAACCAAAATTCAGGTAGTATACATAATAAAGTACGTATTTGTGTATATATATATATATATATATATATATATATATATATATATATATATATATATATATATATATATATATATATATATATATATATATATATATATATATATATATATATATATATATATATATATATATATAGTATATATATATATATATATATATATATATATATATATATATATATATATATATATATATATATATATATATATATATATATATATATATATATATATATATATATATATATATATATATATATATATATATATATATATATATTATATGGGTCAAAAAAAATTTACAACTACGGTGTGCACGGACGTCAAGATGATGATTTAATATGTCAAATTATATGATTGTGCAACCCCTCTACCCCTCGCACATCTCCCCCCAACTAAAAAATTAGAAAAAATAAATAAATAACAATACGTCTTATTTTTTTTTAACATTAGCACAGAGGATGATAATAAATATATAATAATAATTTTTGTTGTCGAATTCCTTAAGTTCTTTTCTGGACTGTATTACATTTAAAATATACTCATGTCTGTTCATTCTTACTTGTGACGCTTGTGTAACTACATTTACTGCATGCTCTACAGCCTGGCTGTGGCATGGAAATAAAACAGTGTTAATTGGCTCTTTTACAAATTCTTTTAATTCGTCAATTGTTAAATCCTTTAAAACAGGTGGCTGGGAGACTGTTTCCTTTACCCAATCAATGATGTTTGAATAATCATCTGCATTAGAGTTTAGTGTTTTAGACAGTTCAAAAACTCTTGCATCGAAATTCCTTGCTCTTGTTGAATAATTCGCTGAACACCTAAATCTCTTAACTCTTTTCTTGTGTCCTCTACAATTGCAAGTAATACATTCTCAAGATGTGCAAAGTACGAGTTGTTTCTTAGTACACGCTCCATAAACATTGCATGTTTTTTGTCCACTTCTTTAAGTGGGAATATCAGGTACCAATAATTCCTTTGGATGTTACTTTACCCAAAACCAACCTGGTGCGTAAACTTTCATTATTATATTTACTAGATTTTGAAGAACTCTGCTTGGATGTTTTGAGGAAACGTATAACCGCAAGATCCTGTTTGCTCTTGCTAGCCATCTGGCAAGATGATTGTGACTGGAGATTTCTTGTCTAATGATAGCGATATATTCCTTGATTTTATACTAACACACATTTCATACAAATATTTTTGGTTAGTGCTAGTCTGCTTAACGATATCTTAATGGATTTTCAAGATTACTGTTTACAAGTTCTAGATCAACTATCTCTAGTTTGTTTACATCTTCTTGAATCTAATTTCCAATGGTACCTTAAAAGTTTTGGTCCTGCCTCGAATATGTGACTGAATGGAGTTCATTTGCAATTTAATTAAAGGAAGGATGTAATATTAAAAAAAAAAAATGTTTTTTTTATTTGACCAATTACCCTAAAATTTGCAGTGTGTATGCATTTTTCCAGCTGAAAACAGTCGATTTCTAACATTTTTCTGAACCTACAACGGTTTGAAAGTTATTTGGAGTCAAAGGTAAAAAATAAAAAGAAAAAATGAATAGAAGTGGAGAATCACTGTTCGAAATGCTCTAAAAATTTAATTGAATATTCTTAGTCCTAATTTCAAGAAACTGGTTGTGGCGATTTTTGATTTCTGTTTTAGAAAAAAAGTTCTAGCTCTTTAAATTTTTAAAAATTGCGAAAAATTTACCCTTTCGGACAAAACATTTTTTTTTTTAAAAAAAAAGCTACATTAAAAGTTTTATTTTTTATTTTTGGCAGATGTTTAGAGGAGGGACAGAGCTACAACTTTTATTTAATACATTATTAAATTATATTTGTTCTCTTAAGGTATATAGACTCTCAAAATTTTGGAAATTTTGAAATTTCTTCGAAAATTGGCCAAATTTGAGAGGCTATATCTCGAAATCAACAAATAGTATTGAATAAAGTATTGAAAAATATTTGTAGCCCTGTTCCTTCCCTATACACTCACTAAAAATAGTAAATTCCTAATGTGTAGTTTTTTTTGTTTTTGTTTTTTGTCCGAAAGGGTAAATTTTCCAAAAAAAAAAATTTCGACAGTTGGTCAGATAAGGGAATATATCTTTTTCCTTATAAAACAGAGAACAAAACTCTGTCAAAAACTTTGTAACCAATAGATTTTTAAATATATATATACAAAACTTCAGATCATTTCGACTAGTGGTTTGACTCCACCATCTACTTTAAAAAGGTGAAAATTTTCATGAAAACTTTTAAACTACTATAGGTACAGTAAAAGGTTAAGAATCGAGTTTTTTTGAGCGGGAAGAAAAAAACTATGTACACTGCAAATTTCAGCGAAATCAATCGAAAAATTTTTTTTTTTTTCAATATTGGATCCATCCCGTAAGAGGCAAATTAACCACTGTATCGGTCTTTTAAAATATATTTCAATCAGTTTCAAAACTCCACGAACTATTCCAGTATTAACTTGGAGTCCCATTGCAAAGAATAGCTTTAAGGGAAATTTCGCTATTAGAATCAATTATTAAGAAAGTTATTATTTAATCATTGGGGTTGGTAGAATTTGGTGCAACATGAATTATGCAAATATCATCTGGTTCCTTTAAAATAACATAATGTTCTTCCAATTCAATTCCATATTTTCTTTTAGTTTGATCTTTTTTGCTGTCAAATCCATTGTATTCAGTTTGTGTTTTCTAATTTCCTTTTTATCTCTTTGCCAACATGTTTCTTCTCTCTTTTAATTTTTTTTATATCTAACATATTACTTTCATTCGTAATCCACATATCCTTTAAATGCAGCATTGACTAAAGCAGCAGTGGCTCTATAGCTTACACGAAACCTGCCAGCTGTTAACGCTAAATGTATATAAACAAATCTATTATGAGAATTTTCCCGAAGTTCAAATTCTTTAAGAAATTCTTCATTATTTCCACTTCCTCTATTTCCAATGTCTCTTCTTCCATAACATCAAAGTTTAATCCTGCGTTGGTTGAAGGGCCACAAATATTCTACGGATCGGGTACTGGTATTGCTGCTGCTACAATCCCTACCACTGCAGAGACTTATAAAACACTTAATATTTAACCTTTCCAAATTTTCTTGCGTCCTTCTTCTCGCACCTGTTACTGCTTTTATCAACTGTATCAAGTTGATTTTTCCTTTGTTTTTGCCTACAAAGGATTTCAGTTCAATAATAGGAATTCCAATTTTGCATAAACAATGACTTCTTTCCAGTTTTTTTATCATAACAGTCGCATGTGCAAATGCCAAACATCTTACCATATAATTTTACTTCATTTTCAAACTCATCTTTTCGTCTGTTTTGTGGGATCTTATTTAGTCTTGAAGCTGATTCTATAAATCTTTGAACTTTTAAATATATTCCATCAAGTGTTATGTTTGGAAAGGAAAACTTTCTCCACATCGATCTTCGTCCCTTGCAACAATTCTATAATCATCTTTAGCCGTTACAGAACCTTTCGAAGGTACTTTCTCTCTATTCATAACAAATAGATAATGCCTAGCAATATCTGCTTCTGAAGGTATCATCGAAAGCGGGAATTCACTTGGATGTCTAAATATTAAAATGTAAGTTTTACAGCTATTACACATTATTAATATTACAAATTTTAAATATGCTATTTGCATAAGTAATAGTATCAGAAAAAAAAATACATATATATAAAGGGTGGTTAAATTGTATGGGCCGATGTTGAATGTGAACCACACCTAAACGTCAAGTTTTTTACTGCATTTCATTTGACTTTTTTCAATTTCAGACTTACTCAATTTGAACCATGGAAAGATACACAATGGAGCAACGTGTTAAAGTTATTCAGGCTTATTATGAAAATGGGCGTTCAAATCAAAATGCATATCGTGCACTTCGTGATTTTTTTGGTCAATTTAATCGTCCAAATGTGCGTACAATCGGAAAAATCGTGAAAAAATTTGAGCAAACCGGTCTGTAGGAGATTTGAAAAGACCAGTGCATGCTCGTACAGCTCGTACTGCAGAAAATATTGCTGCTGTTCGCGATAGTGTGGCTGAGGAGCCATCCACTTCAACTCGTCGTCGTTGCCCAACAATTGCACCTCTCACGCTCGTCGTTGATGAACATTATGCATAAAGACTTGCATTTAAACGCTTACAAGGTGCAATTGACTCAAGAACTAAAGCCTCTTGACCATACAAAACGTCGTCAATGGTCAGAATGGTGGCAAGAAATGGCAACAGTGGATGATCAATTTTCGAGGAAAATCATCTTCAGTGATGAGGCACATTTTCACCTCAGTGGATTCGTCAATAAGCAGAATTGCCGCATTTGGGCGAATGCTAATCCAAGAGTGATTGTCGAAAAACCAATGCACCCACAAAGAGTGACTGTTTGGTGTGGTTTATGGGCTGGCGGCATCATCGGGCCGTATTTTTTCCAAAATGAGGCCGGTCAGGCAGTTACTGTGAATGGTGTTCGCTATCGTGAAATGATAACGAACTTTTTATGGCACGAATTGGAAGGTATGGATGTGGACGATATGTGGTTTCAACAGGACGGTGCCACTTGCCACACAGCTAACGAAACAATGGCTATTTTGCGCGACAAATTCAATGGCCTGTGTTATCTCACGTGGTGGCGATGTCAATTGGCAGCCAAGATCATATGATTTGACACCGTTGGACTTCTTTCTTTGGGGTTATTTGAAAGAAAAAGTGTACGTCGATAAGCCAGCAACAATTCAAGAGCTAAAGGATGAGATAATTCGGCACATTAACGGCATAGAACCCCAATTATGCCTCAGCGTCATCGAAAATTTGGACCATCGGATGGAGGTGTGCCGCCGAGGTCGCGGCGGCCATTTGGCCGATATTTTGTTCCATACATAATTGAACCATACCATATTATCATAATAAAAAGAAATGACAATAAATTCCTAAGTAATTTGTGTTTTATTCAAAATCAACATCGGCCCTTAAAATTTAACCACCCTTTATATATATATATATATATATATATAATATATATATTATATATATTATATATATATATATATATATATATATATATATATATAATATATATATATTTCCTCCATTTCTCTACTCGTCACAATCTTTCATACAACTATGATATCTTCTTCGAAAACACACAACTCAAACCTTCATCTCTCCATAATATTTTTGGTCTTTCTTTTTCTTGTGATCTTTCTTGGAAAGATCACATTACCTCTCTTTCTAAACAAGATTCTAAGAGGTTGGGTGTTCTGAGGCGCCTTCAGTATTTCTTCACACCACCCCAGTTGCTTGCTCTGTATAGGAGTGTTGTTCGCACCTGTATGGAGTATACCTCACACATCTGAGGTGTTCCACTCATACAGCTCTCCTAGAAAAGGTGAAGTTTAGAGCTTTTCGCCTTATCAACTCTCCTGCTCTCACTAATTCTCTCCATTTTCTTTCTGCCTGTCGAATTGTTGCGTCATTCCCTCTATACTATCGCTATTACAGCGGACACTACTCTTCTGAACTCCCTCGTCCCATACCTCCTCCATTGAGAAGGCCTCGTGCGACTCGTCTTTCTACACAGTCTCATCCTTTCTCTATCTAACTCCATGACACCAGACTTAACCGCTATGCTCAATCTTCCATGTACTCAATTGGCAAAGTCCTCCTTCAAATATTTTCCCAACTTCCTTCATCTATTTTCCCAACTTCCTATGCTTTATGCACCTTCAAATGCCTTGTATCAGGTCATGTCGGCCTTTATTTGACCAGGTTCCCGACTTTCCCCCTAACTCTGGTGGAAATTTTGGTAGGCCTCTAGCCTTTGCCCACTATAGGTAAAAGTAAAAATAATAATATATATATATATATTATATATATATATATATTATATATATATATATATATATATATATATATATATATATATATATATATTATATATATATAAAATATATGAAATTCAGGCCAACGCTAAGTTGAACAAATTTTATTTGAACGTTTCGAATCACAGTGATTATCTTCACCTAAAATGAAATTAATGCACAAAAATTAAATATTGAAATTTTTTAAAAAAAGAACAAAAAGTATTAAGGAAAACACATCACAACTCATGAGAACATCCTAACGTCAGAACAAACTGGAAAATCACAGGAATTAAGTGACAGGAAAAATTTATAAAGATTGGTTGGTTGATGAGAAAAAAACAAAAATATATAAAATCACACCCATATACATGTAATTAGCAGAATAAAAACTAAATATAAGATAAAATAATTAAAATTAGAAATGGACGAATAAAAAACACCCAAGTTTTTCGCTTTTAGCCTTTATCCGTCGTTTCCTTCAGATAACGTTGTTAATCAATTTCTTCTCAACCTTTTTAAGCCAAAACTTGTGCTCCCCACAGCCCCAAAAGGAAGATTTACCTCAAGATCCCATATTTCGGCCAGCTCTCGACCTCTCTTAATGTCGACCTTCGTAAGATTTTGACTCGTTTTTTCCCTCATTGTGATTTTCATCTTATTCCAGTTAACTCTTCAACTATAGGCTCTTATTTTAAATTCAAAGTCCTCTGTCCTCTGTCGTATATGTTTTTAAGTGTGCTGGCTGCAATTCCAAATACATAGGCCAGACTGGCTTACAACTCCACATCAGGGCTTGTAAACTCTTGGAGCATCATACAGGACTGGGAGACTCCTATCGAATCCATGAACATTCTCTTATACGGGATTATTCCTGTATCATTGGTCACCCTGCCTCTATTCGTGATTTTCAAGTTCTTTGTTCTGCTTCTTCTGAGCTTGATAAGAGAATCCTTGAATCGCTGCTCTACATAAAGAAACTCTCGCCTTCCCTTAATGGCGAATCTTGTGACTATTTTTGTGACTATTCCTGTGATATGTTTTTGTTTCTGGTTACATATTTTGATGTTTTGTTTTATTTAGAATTTTTTGTTTTTGTTTTTATATGTAGTTTTATTTGTAACTGCCATTTTTTTTGTTTCTGTCTCAGTATTTGTTATCAGCACTGTATTTATTATTTTTCTCATTATTATTATTATTATTATTATTA
>SEYY01018639.1:17500-26249 GCA_009176605.1 Armadillidium nasatum | reverse complement strand
ATATATATATATATATATATATATATGTCATTAGTGCATATTATGACATAAATGAACGTTATTTCCTGCATTTTTCAACAAAAATAAAAATTACTTCAAAATTAATAAATTAATTTATTAAAGAAGTTGTAAGGTGGTGGTAGTAGTAGTAGTAGTAGTAATTATACAAATAATGGCTTTGTCCAAGTCTAAAGACCTGTTTTAGAAGAGCTAAACACTATTTCAGATATAATTAAACAATTTTAAAGAGTATAATTTAAAAAAAAAAATAATTAAAAATTATTTGAAATTAAAAAAAATATACGTAATTATTAAATTTAAAACTCTAATTAGTTTCCTGAATTTGAATGGAATTTCAAAATGGGTATAAGTTATTACAAATGAAAATGAATTTTCATTTTCATTGTCATTTATCCTACTATTTAAAAAACAAATTAAACATTTAAGTATTATATATTATATATATTATATATATATATATATATTATATATATATATATATATATATATATATTATATATATATATATATATATATATATATATATAATTATATATATTATATATATATATATATATATTTTTTTTTTTTTTACACATCACCACCACTACGGGCAAAGCCCTATTCAAGGAGGGGTGTTAAAGAGTAAAAATAAAGGTAAAAGAGCACAAAATCCAGAAAATAAAAACCACCCCACAGCACCACCTAACGCAAATTTCTTAGGTGAGCGCAGACGCGGGCTTTAAAGAAATTGAGATTAAATGAGGAGGAAAATGACGGAAGATGGAAGAGAGTTCCACAAAACAGAGGTGGCAGGAAAGAAAGAGGCACCACAGCGGACAAGCCTGGAGTTGCCTATGTCCACGCAAAATTGATGCGCGGACATTGCACCCCTTGTGCTGCGAGGACGCCGTAACGGTGGAGGAATGCGAGAGGACAATTCCCTCGAGCACATGCAATTGTAGTTAGTACCTATAGAAAAGAGATAGCGAGCCAACGTAACGTCGCAGAGATAGAGGGTCAAGAGAGTTTGAAAGTAGCGGACAGTTTATAAGTCTTTTAGCCTTTGACTCAACCCTATCCAAAAGACGGGTGAAACCTGAGCCACCCCAGATATGAGAGCAGTACTCCATACAAGGGCGGATGAGACCCTTGTATAATTGGAGCAACTGCGAGAGAAAAAAATTCTCGCAGTCTAAACAGAACTCCCAGCTTCTTTGAGGCCGCCCTAGCAACCATTGTGATATGAGGTTTCCAAGACATTTTTTTTTTTATGTGAAGGCCAAGGATGTTTATATTGGCAACAGGAGAGACGGGAGAACCATCGAAAGAAATTGAAAAGTTAGGAGGTGTCTTTGAGAGGGAGATTTCTAGAAGTTGAGTTTTTAAAGAGTTGAATTTCACAAGGTTGAGACGACCCAACTGGGAAATTCTATCCAGATCTGCAAGAATGGAATCGGAAAGATTTAGACGAGAAGCAACTCTAGATGCAAAGGAAGGGGCAGATTTGAAATGAGTAGAAGAATGGAGGGTTGAGTCATCGGCATATGAATGGATAGGGTTAGATGAACAGCTGAGAAGATCATTAATGAAAAGTAAGAATAGAGTAGGAGACAAGACACAACCCTGAGGAACACCACTATTGACAGGAAAGGAAGAAGAAGTCGCTCCATCAACAACAGCAGAAATGGAACGATTAGAAAGAAAACTAGACATAAGTAAGCAAAGAGAAGGAGGAAACCCAAAGGAGGGGAGCTTGGAAAGCAGTGACGCATGCCATACCCGGTCAAACGCCTTAGATATGTCAAGCGCCACCACGCAAGTCTCCCCATGGTCCCTAAGGGCAGAAGACCATAGATCTGTGAGATAGGAAAGTATATCACCAGTAGACCTCGAACGTCGAAAGCCATGCTGATGATCAGAAAGAAGGGAATAAGATTCCAGATGATCTAAGAAGTGAGAGTTAAGAAAGGTTTCAAAGATCTTAGACAGAATACAAGTGAGAGCTATAGGACGATAGTTGGAAGGATCAGAGCGGCTACCTTTCTTCGGAATAGGTTGGACTAATGCGCGCTTCCAACACTGAGGGAAAGTACTAGTACTAGTATTGAGGCATAGAGAGAAAAGTTGAACGAGGGACGGAGCCAGCTCAGAGGCGCACTCCCTTAAAACTCGGGGAGGAATGCCATCCGGGCCGCTTGCTTTCCTAACGTTCATAGACTTCAGAAGCCCATGCACCTGGTCATATTATATATATATATATATATATATATATATATATATATATATATATATATATATATATATATATATATATATATATATATATATATATATATATATATATATATATATATATATATATATATATATATATATATATATATATATATATATATATATATATATATATATATATGAATGAAGAATGTATATTTGGTGTAGTCAGTTCATAAAAAGATTTCTTCGCATAGTTTAAGGGCTCAAGGATAGAATCCTGGATTACTTGCATCAACTCCAGGATGTGCATTGTAAATAAACTTATGCACCTTGAAGCATGTTATTTTAGAGAACTCGATAGGGAGAAAGCTTTAAAAACCAAGATGGAAAGTACAAATTCCAATGAAAGGGTGAAAACCACTATCTCAAGGTGTGATACTCAAAAGACTAGAATTGAAAAACCATAGCGAAGAGATACAATCTTCGAATGAACTCTGTTATAAAAGATTTCGAGATCAGAAGGATGAAGATGCTCTTCTCACTGACAAGGAAGCCATTCCTGAGAGCGGATATTTTCACTGCTAAAGATACCAATGCTACCCCTCTGACAGATTCTGTAGGAGTATATAGCACCTGGCAGTCACTCCTACCAGAATGGACGGTGATGTTGATGGTGATGTATTCATGATATGATATGATATATATATATATATATATATATATATATATATATATATATATATATATATATATATATATATATATATATATATATATATATATATATATATATATATATATATATATATATATATATATATATATATATATATATTTATTTATTTATTTATTAACTGTAATAGTCATTAGATATTACAGCAGAATTCATTTCTCCCTTTTGGCAGAAATCGAGCAGAGATTTCTCTTGATATATGGTGTTAACAAACTCTTTACCGTTCCGCTTAACTGAGCCAAATAGTAATAATTATTCTAGTCTCCTTCTTGTAAATATTTTCTACTGTGATTTGTATTTTACTGATTATTTTTAAAATCATCAGTGATTTTTTTATATAATTGGTGATTATTTTTATATTATTATGATTCTTACATTTGTTTTAAATTCGATTTTGTAGGTTCATTTGAATAGTATCAGAGTTATTTGAGTGGTATCCGAGTCTAATCAAGTCTTTATTTTAAGATTCATTGGTAGAGGTGATATCGTAGCTTTCATCTTGTAAGTAAATTTTTATTTGAATTCTCTGATGCGTTGTATATGCAACTTTTAATCTTCTGGTAAGAAATTTTAAAATTATTAATTTGAAACTTTTTAAAATTTCAACCTGTTTTTAATGTTCAATATAAAAAGTATTTGAATTTTAAATATTGAGGAAATAGATGTTCTGAGGTGTCTTCAGGAACGTTCTATAATCATGTAAGTTGCATGCTCTGAATAAAGTGTGGTCAGTTCAGGTATAAAGTATGAATTAAATATCCAGTGTAGATCCACAAATACACTTCTTCAAAGTTTTAATAAAATTTTAGTGATTTTGGTCTTATTAACTCTCTCACACTCACAGACTCTCTCTAATGACATATTAGCCATCAGCCTATTATATTATCCTCCTTATACAACCTTTATTACATAGGACACTATTATCCTGATCTTTGTGTTGCATTAGTCTTCCATTGAGGAGAATTCAAGTGACTATCATATCATGCAACTTCAAGGGACTATCATTTCATGCAGTCTTATTCTTTTTTTGTTACAGTCTTCTGAACCATGTTAAACTACTATATTCATTCTTTCACGAACTTTAATGGTAGAAGTTTGGAAAACATATCCTCCTATTTGCTTTAAATAATTTTAAACGACGAATAAAACAAAAATGTCGACCTTTAATTCTGAACAGATTGGCTTTTACCCATCTCTGATGGATTTCATATGAACATTTTGCCTATATATATATATATATATATATATATATATATATATATATATATATATATATATATATATATATATATATATATATATATATATATATATATATATATATATATATATATATATATATATATAATATATATATATATTTTTTTTTTTTTTTTTTTTTTTTTTTTTTTTTTTTTTATTAATAAAAATATAAATTAAATAAAATTATTTCAAATAAAAACAAAACAAATAAAATGAAAGCCAAATGCATAACATAAATGGATATATGTCATAAAACAAGTTTTTGTATCATATATATTTTTTTACATTTAAATCAGATAAAAACTAATATTTATCTTAAAGAGCGACATCCTTTCTTGTTCTTTTTTTTTTTTTACACTAGTTTTTAATAGGAAATTTTTAGTGTCTGATGACCTTCATAACTTCCTAATACTTCGATTTACTAATGTTTTGTAATTGCTCTTAGAAAATGACATTAGACAGGAAGGAAAGTCTATTGCCTAACTTTAGAGCCATAGGCTGCATTCTGCGATGATATTACAAATATTCTAATTTCAATTTCCGATTCATTAAATAATTTCGTGTACGATTTTGTCGTATTAATGACATTGAGGGCTTTACCTTGAAATATTGCTCTATATATCACTTGTATATCACCTGTAATATCACCTGTATTACCTATATATCACCTGTAATTCTGAGGAAATGCTGAGGTGGACGTATACTCAAAACAAGGGTTATTAAATTGTTTTAAGAAATGATTTTTAAAATCTTTGAGAAATGAATTGCAAATAATGATTGAAAATCATTCTTCAATTTGTAGGTAAGAGACTTGAGTGTGACATAATAATATAGTAATAACCTGGAGTAAAACATCTAAGTGAGACAATTTCTTAAAAATGAAAATATTTCGAGAATGGAAAATGGAATAAGAAAAGTTATATAAAACATAGCGGCTCCGTAGCTCAGTCGATCGAGCACTCGCGATATCAAGCGAGAGGTCCAGGGTTCGAGGCCTGGTCGGAGCGGGAAATGTGAGCGGTTTCTCCTTGCGCTTAGCTCTGAATGACTCAGTCGTTAAACGAGTACATCAGTGGAGTGCTCTTGCCACTGATGGGAATAACATCCGGCATCCGCGATAGGCCTGGCCCAGCCAGCGGTATCCGCCGTGGGCCCGTGAAACCCAAGGATCTTCCTCGAAAGATCCCACTGACAGGACGAAAGTCCTTCCTGGGGGAAGATGTTTATTTATTTATTTATTTATATAAAACATACTGCGATGAAAAATTTGCCATTTGAACCCGAAGAACAAAGACAATAAAAATATTTAACATTACCAATATTAGGAGTACTTTTCTCCCCAATAAAGTTCCCTCATCAACATACAAGGTACAACGACATCACCATATCAAGATCCTTGCATGAGAACACTGCAAAAAATTATCATACCGAATTTCACAACAAAATATTTTCAGTTATTTTCTTTTTAGAAAATAAATTAATGAAGTGATTTTTTCCTTAAGCTAAACTTCACTTTTCTCAATTGAAAATTTGGTAATTGTAGTGTTCGCAGTACTGGATTTTTCTTACGAGACCAGGTTGCTGAAACTAGCAACATACCTACGCGCTGCGAGTTCGACTGGAACTACGCATAGGGATTTGAAAATAACAAAGCCTTTGAGTCTCTAGTACGACGAGGTTGCTGCATCACTGGCTTTAAAAAAAAATTAAAAAATTTTTTTTTATTTATATATATATTATATATATATATATATATATATATATATATATATATATATATATATATATATATATATATATATATATATATATATATATATATATATATATATATATATATATATATATATATTATATGCGAACATTGTTTTTTTTTGTAGGTTAGGCCTTTTGTTGGCATTTATGCGGTTAACAAATAGTGGTTTTTGGTTAGATTAGTTCTATTTGCTGGCTGTTTGGCGTAGTTTTACCCTTTAAGTCCTAGGTTAGGTTAAGTCGAATTAGTTAGATCTTACAAACTAGTTTGACTTAACCTAACTTGGACTTAAAGGGGTAAAATAGACCGAACCTAATCATAAACCACTGTTCGTTAACTACGCATAACGGCCAACAAAAAGGCCTAACCAATAAAAAAAAACAATGTTCGCTATATATAATAATATAATATATATATATAATATATATATATATATATATATATATATATATATATATATATATATATATATATATATATATATATATATATATATATATATATATATATATATATATATATATATATATATATATATATATATATATATATATATATATATATATATATATATATATATATATATATATATATATATATATATATATATATATATATATATATATATATATATATATATATATATATATTCCTCCGAAATAGCTATAAAATTTGTTTGCAATTATCCATTCCTATGATCATGCAACAAACTCGTCGTGTAAGTTTATCTAGCCTCGGAACGAAGTCATTCTTCTTAACCAATCTCAAACAGACTGCTCAACCGGCGTTTTTTCACAGTACAATAAAACTGATTATTTGTAAAATAAAAATAAAAAAAGTATATAGTGTTATACCTTAAATTTATGATAATGTTAATATTTTGAAAAGTTTTTAGGAAAATAATAAATTAAACCATTAAAAATAATAATATAGTTTCAAATCCTTACGCGTAGTTCCAGTCGAAACTCGCAAAGCGTAGGTGTATTGTTAGTTTCAGCAACCTGGTCTCGTACGTAAAAATCCACTACTGTGAACGCTACAATTACCGACAATTTTACTGTGACATTTTTGTCACTCGTCCCAACGATTCGTAAGGACAATTTTTGCAGTTAAGGATCATTATCTTTTCTGAAGCGTATGGAAATTTATACCACCAAGACACGACATCTAACTTATATTTGTCTAAACCTCAACATTTTACACGTTTTTGATATATATATTTCGACAGAAAGATTTAAAAATTGTTTTATATCCGTTTTGATTTTTCGTTTTTAAAATGAAAAAAAAAAAAAAAAAAATTGGTTTTATTTATATTTTGATTGACAGATATTACAGTATATATATATATATACTTATATATATATATATATATATATATATATATATATATATATATATATATATATATATATATATATATATATATATATATATATATATATATATATATATATATATATATATATATATATATATATATATATATATATATATATATATATATATATATATATAATATATATAATAATAATATATAATAATAATAATAATAATAATAATAATAATAATAATAATAATAATAATAATAATAATAATTTATTGTGGCGAATTCTGTTGCTGGTCTGAATTTATTTTTATTTTAAGTTTCTTTTTTTTTTCTTTCAAACTACATTTAAGAATTCATGACAATTAGAATCAGGATTAGATATATTTAATAATTTGAATAAATGTGAACATTTATTGAGAACAAGAATATTAAATGTCAAATTTGCTCTCTCAATATATATATATATATATATATATATATATATATATATATATATATATATATATATATATATATATATATATATATATATATATATATATATATATATATATATATATATATATATATATATATATATATAAAGTCTGGAACACACTCTCTTTATCTGTTTTCCCAACTTTCCTTTAACTTGCATAGTTTCAAACGCCGTATCTGGACACGTCGGCCACCATCGACCAGAATAGTTTTTTCCAACTCCGGTGGAATTTGGTAGGCCTCCGGCCTTTGCCCACCGGAGGAATATATATATATATATATATATATATATATATATATATATATATATATAATATATAATATATATATTATATATATTATAATACTATAAATATTATATAATATATATATATATATTTATATAAGAAGAAAAAGAGAGGAATCAGAAGGAAAAGAAGAGAGGATTACTGCAGTTAAAAAGAGCACATAAAGAAAGACCTAAAATTTTGACCTCTAAAAAGAGAGAGAGGTTCGAACTGAGTTTCCGGCGAGGTCAAGAATTTGTCGGAGAGATACGTTTAATTTACGACTTACAGAATTTACAAGTTTCAAATTTTATTAAATAAAAATTTTAAAAAATAAATAATAAATAATAATAAAAAAAATAATAAAAAAAAATTGTTTCTGAGGCATTCAATGGTTGATCAGCAAAATGTGTAATTCTTTTTTTTTTTTAAAATAAAATAGTATTTTATGAAATAGCAATAAAAAAAAAAAAAAAAAATTTTTTTGATTTCTTAATTGAAAAATTTAAAATAAGGAAAAATATTGTATCTAAAAATTAAATTTAAATTATATGTTATTAAATATAGCCTCTGACCAGAGAAATATTACATGAAAATAGAGACAAAGGTGAACCATGTGACGAAAGATCTTGGCTTGGTTCTCAGGGGTTGGGAACCTTTTAAACATTATTTTATTTTCCCATGCACAGCATACAGCATATATATATATATATATATATATATATATA
>SEYY01018639.1:0-7500 GCA_009176605.1 Armadillidium nasatum | reverse complement strand
TGGTAGAGTCGAAAAGTTAAACGTTGCTTATATATATATATATATATATATATATATATTAATATATATATATATATATATATATATATATATATAATATATATATATATATATATATATATATATATATATATATATATATATCTCTACACCGTAACCGCAGATGCAGGGTGGTGTCGCTGCAGAAGTATTCCTATTCCAGCAACTAGATACGTGAGAAGGAAAAAAAAACTAGTTTAAAAGGTTCCCAGCCTCTAGAATAAGGTGACCATCGATCCCGATATTATCGAGACAGGCCCGATTTTTTTTATCCAAATTTTGTTTAAGTTAGATAGGAAAATTTTTTTTTTTTTTTTTTTTGTAGAATGTCCTTAACTAATAAACCATATGACTTGTTTTTGAAAACAACAATTACATATCTTCTGTATATTATATATAAATCACCTTTCTTTATACATCCCTTAAAACCCTTACGAACAGGGTATTTGGGCGGAAGGGTGGGGGGAGGATGCAATGTTCTGAAGCTTCCCGATTTTTGGTCAGAAAATATGGTCACTTTACTCTAGGACCATGCGAATAATTAATCCTCATTTGTCCTGACTGCGTCGAAATCTCCATCCATTATTTTCCAGAAGTTACCTAGAAGTTTCAATAATTCACAATTCTAAACAATTATTTCATGAAAGTTATTTAAAAGAACTTAATTAAAAATTTGGTTCTTGTCATTTTCAGGGATTCATTTGAAATTTTAATCTAAATGTGTGAAATTTGACAAGTTGAAGAAGCTAATTTGGTTGAACTTTAAAATGTGAAGTTTAAGAAGTTGAATTGCATTGGAACTTGCTCACGATTTACATTCGCGAAGTCAAGCCCAAAGGACTCCCCCGACTTTTTAAAATTATGAAATTTTCAGATTTGGTCTTTTCTCCTATTACCTAATGTTTTTCTCGTTATTACTTTTCTTTCCTTCTATTTTTGTATAGTCGTAATTGTTGTCCCGAATTATAGTTTCTATTTTTTATTCTTTTATCTCATTTACAATTTAAGTTCTATCTTTCATCATCACTGATAATGCTCTCTCTCTCTTTTATTTTTGGGATATTTTTTTTCTTTTTCCTCTTTCTTTTAATTTCGTTCTCTTCGTCATTACTAGAAGAACTTAACGAAGAGATTGATGAATACTGTGATGAACTACAAAAGGGTAAATAACTACTTGGTTCAACTTTCGTGTCTTCGTTTAGATATCCTGGATTCCGGTGATTCATTGATATTAGAATCTTCCACCGAGTCCTCTCCTTCTGATTCTAACTCGATACCAATTTCAAAGTCACTAATTTATCTTGTAGAAGAGCTCGCATGGTTATCATCGAATTTAGGATTGACATTTACATCAAATTCCATCTCGTTCCTCATTTCTCGTTGATTCGAAATATTAACTCCCTGGTTCTCCGTGTGATACTTTTGATGGTCTACATTATCATTCTCGTCTTGAAGTGGGGATGCTCGAGAATCTCTCCGAATATCAGGTAAATAATAGGAGTCTGTATGAAGAGATTAAATATACGAATCCTTTTTCACAATCTAGTCCTAGCTTTCTAGCTACTTTCTCCTTGCTACCTAGAGGGCATTTCTTCACTATATGCATATAATATTCATGATCGTCATGGTTCACTTCGACAAAAGATCTTACGTCGAACGCACTAAATTCCACTTTACTCTTAGATTCTTGTTTTGACTCTCTCATTCTCGGTCGTCCAGTCTGTGATTCCGCTTTGGAGGAAATAGTTATCTGAATAGAAGTCTCTCTCTTTTCAGTCTCTCGTGTGTTCATTCTTTCCAATTATAGAGTTGGGTTCTAACATATTCGACTTCCCTTTCTTTATACCTTATAATATATTTACAAAAAATTAGGGTTTCTATCATTTTCGACTTCCTTCTCTTTATTTCTTTCCATATAAACTCTACGAAAAATCACAGGCTGGTTACTCAACCACTTGGAAGAAGTGCATTATCGGACGTCTTGAGAAAGTTGGAGATAAAGCTTTCTTCTCTCTCATCTTGTTCCATAAAAGCTTTAGATGAAGAAGAGTCTTCATCTTCATTTTCTTCCCACTCAGATAATATAGGAAAAATTGGTAAATCCTGCGACGATGGTGCTTCCCTCTCAGCAAATATTTCAGGTTGGATTCCTGACTAGAAGTTATTTGTTGAGACAATTCACTTCCTGAAGTGGAAGGGGAAACAAGTATTTCACGTTTCGATTTAAAAAGTTCTATTTTTAATTTCCTTTTTTTCGTCTAAATTTCTTTCTTCTTCCAATTATCGACATCCGTCTTCGGTATTGTCAAACCTTATTATCATCTCACACTTCAATCTCTGGTAATCATCTGCCTCATGACTAGGCATTCTCGCATACAAGACTAAGATCCTTCCCGTAAGAAGGGCACCCAAGTACATATCCCAGTAACGCGGGTTCCATTTATAATTTCGTGCGAAAAGCTCGAAGTCTTCCACGTAGCTATTAATGTCGTCTCTGCCGTCTATGAAAGGGGATAACTCAGGGGCTTCGACTCTACAGTCACTCGACATAATTGCATCGTTTAGAATTCTCGATTGGGCTTGTAATTCGAGTTTCTTTCACTCCAAGTCCCTGATTTTTTTGGCTTCAGCAGCAGCTCTTTCTGCTTCAGCCGCTGCTCTTGCTGCCGCTCTTTCGGCTTCAGCTGGCGCTCTTGTTGCCGCTCTTTCTTCGGATTCTTTCTGGGCAATCGTAACCCTTTCAGCTTCAGCGTCTCTTTCCTTGAAAATTTCCATAGCCTCTTTTCCTTTCAGGCAGATTTCTTTGCACCATTTAATGGTTTCGCTATTCATATTGTCAAATAAAGAGTAGTCTTGTTATCTCAAATGATTTAAGGAGAAAAGAAAAATCTAGTTTCAGGAATATCTGGACAAACCAACTAATATACTAATTTTTTTCTATCTGAAGAAAATAATCTTTCCGGAAAGGCAACCCAGATGTTACGGAACTATTTATAAGAACAGAGGGAGATTGAGTTTAGATGAACTAACAGATCGTCCTTACGACTGATCTCTTTATCTGCAATTGCCGAACTCAGTTGATGGTTGTCCTGAAGACTAACTCTTTAAAACTTGTTTCGGCAATTAGATATTAAACGTTACAATCCTCAAACCTTCCTCCTTCTGATCCGTACGGTTCTTTTATTCCATTATAACTGATGTCTAGGGTTTACAATAACACTTTCATTCAGAGTTCACGATATGACTCTCTCTAAGAGATTTAATAGATATATTTCATTCCAAGTCTACAATATGACTAATGTTAAAATTCAATAATTTTAACATTATAAAATACAAAATAATATAAAATACAAATTACAAAAATATAAATAATTCTCATATATAAAATCTATTCATATTTTAAATGCTTTTTTACATTTAAAATATAAATAAAATATACAATAAAATAAAATGAAAGCATCTTTTTTATACTTAGTGAATTAAAATAATAAAAGCATCGTTTCCATGGTTCACAATTTTCAATAAATTTTTTTTTTCATCTCCTCCGGTGGGCAAAGGCAAGAGGCCTACCAAATTCCACCGGAGTTGGGAAAAATCTAATTCATGGTCGATGGAGGCCGACGTGTCCAGATACACTGCGTTTGAAAGTATGAAAGTCAAAGGAAGTTGGGAAAACAGATGAAGAGAGTGTGTTCCAGACTTTACCAGTAGAGTATATGTAAGAAATATATATATATATATATATATATATATATATATATATATATATATATATATATATATATATATATATATATTATATATATATAATAATATATATATATATATATATATATATATAATTATATAAATATTTAATTTTCCAGCTACGACAGATAAAATGCAAGCTTTGTGTGAAAAAGGAAATTGTTGTTTTGAAATAATCAAGAAATAAATAAATAAATAAAAACAAACAAAAAACCGAGGAGAGTGTTTTCTCAATTGAATATCTGTCAGTCTGTCTGTCCGTTCAACATTTTTCCCTTTTTATTTTGGCTTTTACCAAAACAAAATTAAATAGTAATTGCAGTTGAGTGTGAAATCAATTAGCACCGATGATATATATATATATATATATATATATATATATATATATATATATATATATATATATATATATATATATATATATATATATATATATATATATATATATATATATATATATATATATATATATATATATATATATATATATATATATATATATATATATATATATATATATATATATATATATATATATATATATATATATATATATATATAATATATATATATATATATATATATATATATATATATATATTATATATATATATATATATATATATATATATATATATATATATATATATATATAATATATATATATATATATATATATATATATATATATATATATATATATATATATATATATATATATATATATATATATATATATCGCGTTTACTGATTTCCTTTAATTTTTATCTATATTAACTTTACATTTTTATTTCTACAGATGGCATTAACGTTAAGAAGTAAAGAAAAAAAATATTTTTAGTGGGAGACAGAAACCACCAAATAACAGGTGCAAAATTATCGTCAAAACGGCAAGTTCTTCCCGTTTTGTTTTTCAACATCCGCGAGGTAAAATTAAATCTTAATGATAGTGCAAACATAGTTACTCGCGAGTTGCAATCAGGTAAAAAATTACGTAAAAATGTTACAATCAGGTAAAAAATTACGTAAAAATGTTACAATCAGGTAATAAATTATGTAAAAATGTTACAATCAGTTAAAAAATTACATAAAAAAGTTACAATCAGGTAAAAAATTACTTTGCAATCAGGTAAAAAATTACGTAAAAATGCTGTAATCAGGTAAAATATTACGTAAAAATGTTGAAATCAGGTAAAAAATTACGTAAAAATGTTATCATCAGGTAAAAAATTACGTAATAAATGTTACAATCAGGTAAAAAAATCCGTAAAAATGTTACAATCAGATTATAAATTACGTAAAAATGCTGCAATCAGGTAGTAGATGCTTTAGAAAACAGAGACGGTGTTGAATATTACTTTGTCGAGTTGTTCAATTTTTTTTATTTTTTTTTTAGAATATTTGAATAATGTTTTAATGCATAGGCTCTCAATCTCAATCTCAATTTCAGGGGAGACGTGATAAACTGTGGAAAAATCAAGACTAACAAATTTGAGACTAACGTTATAATTTCTCGCAAACGTTTTCAACCTTCAA
This sequence comes from Armadillidium nasatum, assembly GCA_009176605.1. Lineage (NCBI taxonomy): Eukaryota > Metazoa > Arthropoda > Malacostraca > Isopoda > Armadillidiidae > Armadillidium > Armadillidium nasatum. Next base: position 2,178 of record SEYY01018639.1, on the reverse strand, counting down.
ACAAGCCCATATATATATATATATATATATATATATATATATATATATATATATATATATATATATATATATATATATATATATATATATATATATATATATATATATATATATATATATATGTATATATAATTGCAAATACAGACGTTTGAGGGGGACGTGAACTCTTGCAATAGTATAAAAAGGAGACATAGATCTCAAAAGATTGAGAATCCCAGTTTTAAAACATGAGGAAATTCCCCCTTTTGATGCAAAAAGAAACCTTTGAGACTAATCAAACTAAGATTCAATTCCTTCAAAGTAACCAAGAAACAAACATTCTAATAGCGATTTTAGAATCCTGTTGTAATCGTTGCATTAGCTGGTAACATTTCGAAAAGTACAAAATACAAATACAATGTCATGAACTAAAAGCTTCCCAAAAATTTTTCATTGAGGAAGGTTCATTTTTGGTTGTTTTTTATCAATATTTCTCTTATTCGCCTCCATAGATAACGAGAATACGATTAGACCATTTTTAAAGGGGTTCATATTCATATCTGAAAACTTTACATTGAACTCCTCAAACTTAAATTCGTATATACAATTATTAAAATTATACTACATTTTTATATTTTTATATATATATATATATATATATATATATATATATATATATATATATATATATATATATATATATATATATATATATATATATATATATATATATATATATATATATATATATATATATATATATATATATATATATATATATATATATATATATATATATATATATATATATATATATATATATATATATATATATATATAATATATATATATATATAAAATAAGGATCATCATATCATGTTAAGAGGTTAAAAAGCTCTCAGTTAAAACTCTTGTAATTACTTCTCTAAAAAATTATAATCCATTCTACCAATTGTGGAATAAATTTTCTTGGAACTGGAAAATCAAATCCTCGAAATTATTATTCAATCTCAACTATTCGATTGAGTGAATATCGAAATTGTCTTTCCTTCTACTTCAACACTTTTAGAATTAGATTATTATTGACTCTTTACAATTCCAAATTCAAAAATACAATTTTTAATGTCATAGACATTAAAAAATTTAAATCTCAAATTTTTATGCAAGCAGCTTTAGACTCTATTCCAAATATATATATATATATATATATATATATATACTATATATATATATATATATATATATATATATATATATATATATATATATATATATATATATATATATATATATATATATATATATATATATATATATATATATATATATATATATATATATATATATATATATATATATATATATATATATATATATATATATTAGTTTAGAAAACTAAAAAAAATAAGTTAAAAAAAAAAAAAAAAAAAAATTTAAAAATTTTTTTTTTTGCCTTTAGTACGACAATTTCTAATTGCCCTAAAACTATAGTGATAGCTAGGGTTATAATATCCATCCACGTCTGATAAAGCACAGAGAGAAAGCGTCTTACTGAAAAAAGAGTGAACAGTTCGTAGACTTAAATATGTGAACGGTTTTACAAAATTTGAAAAACGTGCTTCATCTTTTAAGAATACGAAAAACATTTTAGTCAAAAATTATTTTTTTATTACAATCTTATTAAGTTAGGGACCCTTTTATCTTGAGGTCATTTTTATTGGCCTGTATCACCTACAGCATAATCACTCACAATCATATATATATATATATATATACATATATATATATATATATATATATATATATATATATATATAATATATATATATATATATATATATATAATATATATATATATATATATATATATATATATATATATATATATATAATATATATATATATATATATATATATATTATATATATATATATATATATATATATATATATATATATATATATATATATATATATATATGGTAAATATTGGTGCTGAATATAAATATTATTTCTTTATTAGCTCCGTTTACGTATTGATTCCTTAGGGAAAGAAGGATACCCTTTTTCCATTAATATTTCCAAGATTGAAAAGATTTAATGGCGTTTTTCCCTCAGGATAGAATCCAAAGGAAGAACTTCAGGCAATCTCCTTATCTGTACATTACAAATGAGGTTTACGTGTCAGTGTTTTGAGTTT
>SEYY01018638.1:112500-122500 GCA_009176605.1 Armadillidium nasatum | reverse complement strand
CCTTTCTGATCATCAGTATGGCTTTCAACATTCGAGGTCTACTTGTGATATACTTTCCTATCTCACAGATTTATGGTCTTCTGTCCTTATAGGGACCATGGGGAGACTTCTGTGGTAGTGTTTGATATATCTAAGGATCTGACCTGGAATGGCATGTGACCTACTTTCCAAGTTCCACTCCTTTGAGTTTCCTCCTTTTCTTTGCTCACTTTTATTCTAGTCGTTCCATTTCAGCTGTTGTTGATTTGTCGACTTCTTCATTTCTTGTCAATAGTGATGTTCGTTAGGGATCTGTCATGTCCCCTACTCTATACATACTTTTCATTAATGATCTTCTCAGCTGCTCATTTAACCCAATCCATTCATATGCCGATGACTCGACCCTCCATTCTTCTACTTATTTCAAACCTGCTCCCTCTTTTGCATCTACAGTTGCCTTTCGGGATTTTGAGGCCTGTCTTTTGACAGAATTTTGAAGTTTGTCTTTTGACAGAGCAGATTAAGGGGTTATCTATTAATAAAACAGTAAATAAGTATTTGTAATATTTTGAAGAAAGATATAAATAAATAAAATAAAGAAAATAAGATGGTGATGGTAAAAATGGTGTTGTTTGGAAGTGGTAATAGTGATGATAATTTTGGATAGGGTTGAGTTAAAGGCTATAATACTTATAAATTGTTCCGCTCTTTCTAATTTACTTGACCTTTTACCTTTGCAACGTGACACTGGTGCATTGTCTCTTTTCTATAGATACTACAACGGCAAATGCTGGACGGAACTGTCCACTCGTATATCTCCGCCTTTATGACGGCCTCGAAGCACAAGGGGTACATTGTCTGCAGGTAAATTTTGTGTGGACATAGGTAATACCAAGCTTGTCAGCTGTGATGTCCCCTCCTTTCCAGCCACTTCTGTTTTGAGGAATTCTCTCCCATCTTCTGTGCTTCTTGCCGAATTTAATCTCAGTTCCTTTAAAGCTTATGTCTGTGTTCACCTACAAAATTTTCGTTAGGTTAGATTTGTAGGGTTTTCCTTATTCTCTCTTTGACCTAACATCTCCTCCTTGAACTGGGCTCTGCGTGATGATATATATATATATATATATATATATATATATATATATATATATATATATATATATATATATATATATATATATATATATATATATATATATATATATATATATATATATATATATATATATATATATATATATATATATATATATATATATATATATATATATATATATATATATATATATATATATATATATATATATATATATATATATATATATATATATATATATATATATATATATATATATATATATATATATATATATATATATTAAAGTTAACGAAGGAAAAAAAAAAAAAAAAAAAAAAAAAGAGGATGAAAGAGAGGAATAATAGCATTTCTTGTTGCTCTCGTTTTGATAGTGAGTTCGTGTGTACATAAACTCAATAGCTGAGCACGACAAACCTAGGTAGTCAAATGTTGAATGCCTTTTTGCTATGGCTTGCCAAAGGTTATGTAATAAAGATGCTAAACTGTATCATGAAATGAACATCTATGATTAACGTTTGTTATAAAGTTAAAATGAGAATATGCCAATTAATCTTAACATGGAACTTAACTTAGTGAAATAAAACGCACTTGTTTTTGGAACAGTATTCATGACGTCAGAGAAGCCAGCCATGTTGAAAAATTTATCAAGCTAGAAGACAATAAATTTAAAAATGAAAATGCTCTTCATTATCCTACAAATTAAAGTATATATATGTATATTTTTTTTAACGGTAATTAAATTTTTAATTTAGCATTAATATAATTGTAGCTTTTATTAGTTAATATTAAGAGAATTGCATAGCATAATCACGTGACTGATTATCAACCAATCAGCGTCAGTTTGGTTGAGACAGACATCAGTGGAAGCGGGCTTTGGTTTGTGATAGAGGATTTTCATGAAATTGGAAATAAAATTTAATCCATTAATATCATGGACATCTTAAATCATCCAATCCCGTGACTCCAATAATCTACTTGCCAGGGAAATATTCTTTAAAATAATGTTAAAATATGCTTCATATGATTAATTATTTCTGATGAGGATTCTTCGAAATTAAGCGTGGATTTCAGAAGTTATATTCTTGAAAAAACGTTCGGCCATATCTAGTCCTTTTTTTATGATTGAGATTTTGATTTTGGGTAGCTAAAAATACCAACTTTTAATAAAATATTTTATAATAACTTTATTCCTTGAATATTTAAACCTATTTTTTAAGATATTATTACTTTTTTACAAGTACTGAGACTATAGAAAATGCGTCTATCTCGCACAACAGTCCCGGTAGATCTGGTGCTTCCAAACTGTGCGCCCGCCATTTTGAAATTGTAGCCGTTATGTCTGACGCCGCATTCCCCGCCTATAGAAATTTGTATTTGTTTTAATATATGCAATGTGAGTGTTAATCATAATTGCAGTTCAAAAAATTCTATGATACCTAGTAAATCAATTGGTCATAGTTTTGTGTTAATTAAGGAAGTTACTGTGCTATATAAAGCCCCATAAAATTTCGAGCCCGTTTGTTTTGAAAAAGAGGCTAAGCTAAATATACATTAGGGCCTAGAAAAGTGATGCCGTTTTGTTTCTGCTCAGATTCCAGTGATTACACCTCCCAAAATTTGTTATTATTGTAAAAAAAAGAAGTTCAAAGTGTAATTTTAGCATAGACTTTTGCAAAACTCTTGTGTTCTAAATGTTTTTATATTTAATTCCTTTTTTTAGGCTCAGTAATTGTATTCTTTTTAGGGTTTTAATTCCTCACATATATTTGAAGGTTTTCCTTTGAAATTACTCTTTTTGTACTATTCATAAGGTCATAAACCTTGTTTATATTCAGTTTAAATACTAAAGGTAAAAAATCAAGTAGTGCAGCACTATTTATTGTATAAAGATGGTGCAAGATACATTATCTATTGTATAAAGGTAATATTAAAGAAATTTGGGTTATAATGCAGGGTTCATCTCACACCTGGTATTTAGTTGTTTAAAATGTAAATTGAAAATGTATATTGAAGAAAAACTATAAAAACGTGGGTTGAGAAAAGAAATTCAATAAATTTAAAAATAGTTAAAGTACTGAAAATCGTGTTATAAAATGATATAATTACGCTGACTATTCCAAATGTGTCTACACCTTATAGCAATATAAGCAGAGAACAATATCACAAATATCAATATTAACCTTGATATTTCGTATTGTTGTTACTAGATATTTCGAATATTTAAAATATATTTTAATACCTTTTTATTTATATATTTTTTATTTAGGTTAGGCTTATTTGCTGGCTTTTTGCGGATATTTACCTTTAAGTGAAGATTAGTTTAAATCGAACTAGTTTGTTAGATTTAACAATTTATATACCTACATTAGTATCAAAATATTTTCTGATTATTTTCCTCCACCCAGTTGTAGATAAAAGTTGAGCTTTATTATGTTCTAAATCTATTTTTATTACTTTTAAGTATATTTTAATTTAGAGAATTTAATTTTCTGACCAATTTTTGTTTTTCTTTAATATACATTACATATCCAGTTTATATTTTGAATAACAATTAAATACCAGGTAAGAGAGAAACCCTGCATATTTACTGAAATTTGTAATATTGATTTTTACCAAATTTCTAATTAAAACAAAAGTTTATGGCATTTATATACTTTTCAGTAACCTAATGGTTTTGCTTTATTGATCAGTAAATTTAATATATAAATGTATTTAGTATAGTATAATGAAACATGGAATAATTTTGTTTCTTAAAAACACAAAATCTAAAAATTATACTTTAGAATGTAATATGTATAGTATATATTTATATTCTAGAGTTGAACACTGTCTGTCTTATTTTCAAGTTAACCCTTTCCAGGCTTCAACTTAAGGGTCTCACTGGAATTGATTTTCATAGAGAAGTTTAACCATAACTTTTTTTTTTTCTACCTATATTAAATTTTTACTAAAAAATGTAACTGAGAAAGGCCTATAATATTAATTTTGAGTGTTTTCCAGTATTTGTATTATAGTTTGTTTGGTATTTGAATTTGTATCCTAGAGTAACTAAGGGTTGGGAGGTGGTTATCAAAGTCTATGGTCATTTAAAATAATTGTGAATTATGATAATTTCAATAGTAATTAAAGAATTTAGGAATACAATAAATTGGCGAGAATTAGAGGCTATTACAGCAGACATACACACAATTATTATTACTTATTTTTGTAGCAGAACCTAATTCGACTTATCATAACCTGAACAACCGAAGTTTGCGTAAAAGAGGCCTAACCTACACAATAAGTTGCTGTAAAAGAGGCCTAACCTTCACAAGAACGTTGGCACGACATACTAGCCTAGAACCGTAAAGAAATTATAGGTATAAAATTATCGATTAAAATAAAATTTCAATATAAATATCGAAAGTCAGAAACAATCTACACCTAAGCATATATATATATATATATATATATATATATATATATATATATATATATATATATATATATATATATATATATATATATATATTTTAGGTATACTTCACTTACTAGGGTTAATTGGTTCTGGAAGTTTCCATTACTGTCTGAAACTAGACTATTTTAGAAATGATGATCGGTTCTATAAATTTTTTTGTCAGCATTTTTTTTATTATCAATATCTGTATTAATGATGATTTCCATGCTTGAAATGATACAAATGAATAATAAAATGTATTTTTGAACAAAAAAATATTTAAAAATTTAATTTTTTATTACTAAATAATTGCAATATTGAAGTTTGCACTGGTTTTTTCTTTGGCCTTTTCATACAAAAAAAAGGGTGATCATAATTTTAAAAAACTGAAAATGATAGATAACACATACTGAATCTTAAAAATCACCAATGAAGAAAAAGTAGTTGAAAACTGAATAGTAAACTGTGTCTAGTGAACATTAGAAAAAATAGAGATAGTTAGAAGCCACACAGGCCTATTGAGATAGTTCTAGTTAAAACAAATAATAATAATTCTAATATATGCAACAAAAACTAGGTCTATCTCACCCCTAATTATCAGTTCATTTTTGCAAAATAACATAAAACTAAGCCCCTACATATATTTAGTAAACTTATTAATTACATATGCAATGAACCAACACCCACTGTTCCACTACAAAATTGCCAGTTAGGCTTAGTCACAAGCTGGTCTAAATATTCACAAGCTAGTCTAAATATTCATATATACTTCCCAATTTGGCTTAGTCAAGTTATACTATACCATACCTGAACATCAGTATACCTCTTAAATGTTGCAAGAGAATCACAGTCAACAATCTACTGTGGCAAGCCATTCCAAAAATTATAACCATATTACTGAAAAAGTATTTTCTTAGTGCAGTTATCACAAAATGCAGTCTCTGAGTGGGAAGTATTCTTAACATTTTTAACTTATTATAAAAAAATTTAATTTTAAAATTAATAAACTGTAATATAGTGAAACCAGACTAATCGAAGCCATAAAATGTGAGTTATACTTGTAATTAAAGTGTAGTATGTATAGTAATAAATAAAAGATAATAAATTTATGGGCCAGATTAATTATTTTTATAATGAAAAAAAAAATAGATATAAAGCAGAAATTTCTCCATATTTAAGAAATCTTCATTATGCCTAAATTCTTCTCTTCTGAAGGGAATTTACAATAAAATATAAATAGCAGATATTTTAATTATGAAAGGGGGAATTAATTATTAACATAGTTAATTGGGGGTATTTTAAATGCTTATTTTATACTCAAAAGTTCAGATCTTTTTACCTGTGTATTAGTATAGTGACAGTAAACGTTATTTCAGCTATATGTTGGTTTATATAGGAATAGTTGTCTAGTCTCTAGTAGTAGTGATACAAATCTTACATTGTTGGCCCTGATGTGTGATCTTTATCTCTTTATATATATATATATATATATATATATATATATATAATATATATATATATATATATATATATATATATATATATTATATATATATATATATATATATATATATATATTTATTTATTTATTTATTTAATATTTTTTTATTGGGATGTTTAAAGGTTTTTTGATGATGATGATTGTAGTAAATTTGATGATGAAACTTAAAAAGTATATTACAAAAATTTCCATTATTTTAATAAATTTCGCAACTTTTTAATATGGAAGAATTATATTATATTTTTTCTTCATTATTCAAATGTCTAAATACATGTAATTTTAATATATAACCAAGTATAATATCCTCAGAACATTGGTTTTACAAATGTTAATATATGAATTTTTTTTTTTACACATTGTCCTTGCTCACAGGCAAAGTGGGTATTAGATATATATAGATTTATACATATGGATGATACTGGCATTAGGGCAACAAACTTTTATAATCAGTGTTCAAGTATTTTGCCTCTAATACATATCTTCTTTTTTCAGGATTGTTGTCTCAAACTTTATTGTTTTACAACAAATTTAATAAAATTTGTGATATATATAATATTTTGTTATCTCCTAATTTACTGACTATCCCAAATTCTCGACTATCTAAACTACAAAACAAAGAACATTCTTTCTTTTTCACCTTTCTCAGTAGTTTTCATGATAGCTGGTGAACATGTCTTTCAATTCTCCATTCAAAAAATCTTGAGTAGTGGGTGCAGCTCCTTACTAGTATGTCTGATCATCTTGGAGATAAACCCAACTTGTAGACCTATTTTAAAACTTCTAATCCTTCTCCTTATACTGTCAAACTATCCTCTGGGTTCTTCCAATCACTTTCTTATCTATATCCTCTTCTATCTTTTCAAGACTTCCACAAGAAAGACTCCTATGTATTTTGAGGAAATGTTTGTGACATTTCAATGCCAAAGCTAGTTTTATTTTTAGTTGTACTTTGATTCTTTGTGGAATGATTATCGCTTCCATGGTAGGAGTCCCAATGCTTGTGCAGAGCGTGTTAGCAAGGTGATTCACTGTGGCATAGAGCCTACATTCTATCTTTTCCTTTTACTAAACCTTACGTCACTCTCACTCTTTACAAAATCATCAAAAAGTATAGACATCATTCAAAATGTAAGTTTTTTCGCTTGTTTATTACAAGTCCTCAAAGTTCGAAGTAATAGGTATGAGTTATATATTTTCTTTTTTTTTCAAATCTTTCTAACTGTCATATTACGAACCTTGATTTAACTCTGCTTATTCTCATGCTATTTATCGCAGGGATTCTGCCTTCAGAAATTACTCTCAGTGCTCTTTAATTTGCACCCTGCTTTGTCAAAATATTTTGTCTCTTTCTATTTAAGTCTTCCCTTCTTGCTGGAAATGTGCTCTCATTCAGCATGTACTGAAAAAGAGGGACTTCTTCAATCCTTCAGCTACCATCCCATTTCTTCAAACTCCTTTCTTCCTAAAGTTTCTTGTTAAGAGTTAGAAAGATCTCAAATCTTCTAATCTTATTTATGATTGCCAGTATAGCTTTCGTAAAAAAAAAAAAAAAAAAAAACAGTTGTACTGATGATTTTCTTTTCCTTTTCTCAGACTATTGGTTCTCCTCTCTTTGACATTTCAGTAAATCTTTTGGGGTACGCCAGACATTGAAAACCTCCGATAGAATGTTGCACAAATCTTTGATTTTTAAACTTCCCTTTTCAAAATTTTTTCTCTGATTTTATTTCCATCCGTTCTATAGCAGCTGAATATTAAAAATACCTTAGGTAATTTGTTTTAAAATTGTATTTGTTTAAAGCATTTAAATAAAATAAGGTCTTGATCTGTATCTTGTACTGTCATTAAATTTTAATAAGACATTACTAGTAGCTAGTTGTAAACAGGGTTATTACCTATTGCTTAATATTTCATCAGGTTGTAGTTGGTATACCTTTAATATATATATTTAGTGGTACTTGGTTTCAGCAAGTTTTTGGTATCATAACAGAACTGTAAGTTTCGATATCTACATTTTACCTCAGTATCATTATTGATAAAATTGTTAAAAGTGGACATACTCAAAATATTTTCTTAATTTATGCTTAATGATATTGCTTTCTCCCAAAAATTTGTGAAAGAAAACTAAATTATCAGTTTGTTACAGTTGTAACATGGGCTGTAATTTAGAAACAACCCTACCTTACTGCTAAACAGCAAGAAGTGACTCAAAAATACTGTTCAGTAAATAACATTCAATAAGACCTTTATAATGATGGAATTTGTTGTCATTAGGAACCGACCGGGGCCCCGGCTAAAAATCAGGGAAAACCGGGGTTAAAAGGGCAAATTATACTTAGAGGGGACAATCCAAATTTTTTTTTTTAATTTTCAGCCGAATCTCTTGAAATTTTTAGTGTAAATAGCTTTTTTCCTGGTGAAAAAGAAGTCCATTTCTAACGTTTTTCTGAGTCTATAACTACTAAAAAGTTTTTTTTTGAGGGGAAATTTGACCCTTTTTAAATGAATGGCGGGGCCAAACCACTTCGGAATAACTTGAAATTTGGATGCATATTCATAATTCTATTAGCAATGAAAACATGTAACAGACATTTGTTCCCTGAGTTATAGAAAAAATGCTATAAGCCCAAAACTAAACAACTGTAGAAAAAAAATCTCCCTTTTCGGTCAATAAAATTTAAAACAAAACTATAACTATAACATTCCTTATTTTAGTAGGGTTCATAGAGGAGGGATGAGGCTACAAATTCTTCTCTATACTTTATTCGATGCGAGTCGTTGGTTTCGAGATATAGCCTCTCAAAAAAGGTCCATTTTTGACCAAATTTCAAGTATTTCTGAAGTTTGAGAGGCTATATCTCGCTTCAACTAAAAAACATTTAATAATGCACTAAATAAAAATTGCAGCCCTGTCCCTCCTCTAAACAATATCCAAAAATAAAAAAAAAATAATAGCGTGTTTTTTAAATAATTTTTTTCTTGGGAAGGGTACAATTTAAAAAAAAAAAAAATTTCGTGCTTATATCTTTTTTTCTAGATGTGATATCAAAAATCTGTTCTCACCAATGCAAGAAATTGAGGCTAAGATTATTCAGTTAAATTTTCAGCTCATGTGGACCAGTGGTTTGGCCCCAGTTATTTATTTTTTTCAACTTTGTGTCCAAAATCAACTCAGAACTGAAAAAATGTCCTGAAAATTTCAGCTCAATCAGTCAAATAATAAAAAAAAAATTTAAACAATATAAGAAAATTAAGATATTTCTTCTTGCTTTTTTAAAAATTTTCTTTTTTTCTGTTTCTTTTGACTACTCCTTTTCTGCTAGTGAATGTTCATTTTTGTGTTTTGATTTTATGCCCCCATAAAGATTTGGTTGAAAATTTTCTGATACTGCAGATGTTACATTTAGCTATTTCGAGCCTATCCTGAAACCTTACGCCTTTCTTATAATTAAATAAACCTCAATTAACTTTATATCTAATTGTTTTAACCAAAAATTTTAGTGCTTTTGACCTCTTCAGAAATTTTAGGCAACCCCGGCAAAATTTGGGTGACCCCGACCCCGGCAAAATTCCAGCCCCGGTCGGTCCCTAGTTGTCATGGTATAGGTTCAATTCCAATCTAGTTATTGACATGTATTTCAGGTCTGATGTTTTAAAATAATACCTTAACATGAAATTGATATTTCCATTTTCTTCACACTCAAAAATTGTTGGCAAATCTGTTCTGTCCATATTTGGGGTTATAGAATTTTTTCTCATTACATAGACATTTATAATTATGATATTTGTGAAACCAATGGATAAGGTAGTCTGGAAATATTTTCTTTTCAAAAAAAAATTCTCTACAACCCTCAGCATTTCAGGAACCTTTAATTTTGTTTATAATATATATATATATATATATATATATATATTATATATATATATATATATATATATAATATTATATATATATATATATATATATATATATATATATATATAA
>SEYY01018638.1:55000-107500 GCA_009176605.1 Armadillidium nasatum | reverse complement strand
TTGGGCCCCAACTAATGGCCTCTGCACAGCGAAAGGATGACCATCTGGGCTGCGCTCTGTAAGTCAGCTGTCATAGGACCCTATTTTTTTTTTTGGAAAATGGCTGTACTGTGATGATTACTTCAAAGTGCTACATAACAACGATCCATGAATTCCTTCTTCCTGAGTTATGTTGCTGCTGAATTCCTCTTAGGAGGGTTTGGTTTCAGCAGGATGTGGCAACTGCGCACAATTCACAGGCGTATATAGCCCTGCTAACAGAATCATTTCCTGGTAGATTAATCTTGCTCCTGAATGACATTCCATGGCTGTCATGTTCTCCAGATCTGTCCCCTTATGATTTTTTCTGTGGGACTATCTGAATGGAAAGGTTTACCTTGACAAGCCAGGAACTTTGGTAGAACTGCAAGAAAATATCGAAAGAGAAATCTGTGCGATCCCTCACCACATCTTGGAAAGAGTGATGACAAAATTCACCAACTGACATGATCAGTGTAAGGAAAATGGTGGTCATCATTTACGTGTTGTTGTTTTTGCTTCATAATGGTAATGTTTAACTTTTTTTTTTGTCTTGTAAACTTCCACTATTCCCCTGTTAAATAAATATATTATAAAATGTATATCATTTATATTGCTTTACCCCATTTCAAAAACCATCAGTATTGACTGGTGAACCCTGGACAAGAGTAGGTTGGGACGAATACACCAAACTCAAAAATTGAAATTTAATTTTCATTTCTTTTCGAAGTATAACATTCTAAAGGTTTAAATAGATGAATGGTAACAGCATATGTTAAACAACAACAGAAATTATTATCTATCAACTAAACACCTGTCAGTTACAAAATATTTTTGTGACAACTGATAAAAATTACAAAATGCCACACTTCTTTTTAAATCTGGAATATGTGGAAATGATTTTTGTGTAGAGTTTTGCAATTGGAATGAAACAGCTGCAGTTGAAGAGAATCGTAAAGTGTTTCTTCATTGTAGAACTTTGTATAAAAATATATCAAAACTTTCAATATGTGTGAGACTGGTAGACTTCCCAGTGCGCTCATCGCATCAGAAAGTGAACATGGAAAAATGTAAATAAAGTAGAAGGTATTCTGGATTTAGTGGAATGGAGCTCTACAGCTAGATCATGAAGAATTGCCACACAACTTAAAATTGCACTTTATATGAATACCTGCAGTGTGTACAGCACTTACAACTAAATTAACATAGGATATTGTTATACTTTTGCAATTTTGTCATTGGAGAATAACTAATCATCATTTTTTGATACAAGAGAGAGCTGACTGACAATGGAAAGTCCTTTTGTCAAATTAATCGACCATCACACTATTCCCAACCGCCGCTAGAGTTCAGGTGTAGAGTGTACCATCGTAAGAATATGATCTAGACTAACTTAAGCCACAGGATAGCACAGAGGAGGTTCTGTCTTGTCATGGGTAGCAGTATGATGGTATTCTGCAGATCCAATTATGCATGCATGATAATGTAACTGCCAAAGGTTATGTACGAATTTTGAATAACAAGTTTCATTCAATGCAGCAGAGAAAGTTTCTTGAAGGTAGTGCCATTTATCAAGATAATATGGCTCCAATTCATTCAGCTCATGTCCGGTCATGGTTTGAAGAAGATGCAGATTAGGTTTCATATCTTTCCTTTCCCCCGCAATCACCAAACCTTTATTAAAGAACCCCTGTGGTCAATATTGAAGAATAGGGTTCGAGATCACTATCCATCATCAGCATTCCTACTGGAATTATGTCTACTTTTCATGATGAATGGTATAACATCCCATTATGCACCATCCTGGACTGATATTTGTCAATTTCTAGAAGAATTCAGGAGATTATGAATGTAAAAGGTGGTCCCACATCATATTAAGAAATAAATTCATTCATCTACTAGGTGTGACAATCGATGTGCTCTAGTTTGACATATCTTGAATGTGGCAACTTACATAAAAGAAAAACAAAAATAATTTAGGAGAGCAACAAATGCTTTTCAATTAAACTTGTGTTAGCTTGCTTGATCATATATATATATATATATATATATATATATATATATATATATATATATATATATATATATATATATATATATATATATATATATATATATATATCCTATTTAAATTAGCAATTAATGTGAACTTAATTAATATCTTGCAATTTACCTAGATATTTGACCTGAAAGTGAAAATCGGATATCCGGAATCCGGCTTTTGAAAATTACTGGTTATCTGGCAAATTTTTCATCTGGCCCATCCCTAGTTTTTATTGCTGATTCTGATTGCAAATGTGTATATTTTCATTTGTTCTGTCAAAAAAAAATACCCAGAGGTCAAATCTTAACCTGAAAAATTGGTCAAAAGATTCCTTTGTGGTTTTTAAACTTGTGGTTGTAGAACTTGTATATTTGGATTCCTTGGTATTTTTTGATATTTTATAAAATTTAAATTTGATGTATTACCCAAGTAATAGAGATTCAAAGTAGGTGATCTTTGGCAATGACTTCAAAATCACCAAGGTCAAAACTTTGACATACTGGTCAAATTGACCTAGAACCATTAGAAATGAATTCTGGGACCAAAACAACCCTGTATACCAAAAATAAGCATTCTGGGAGATGAAGGTATATTTTTGAAACAAAATCGGTTGATCTCACAGAGAATGCCTCTTATGGAAGGTTTTACATTGCACTAGTTAGCAGTGTTGTAAAGAACAAAGCAAATAGGTTGTATATATATATATATATATATATATATATATATATATATATATATATATATATATATATATATATATATATATATATATATATATATATATATATATATATATATATATATATATATAGTAAAATGTGGAAAAACTAACCAGAATTTTTAAAATTTTGACTTTCAGAAGATGCAAAAAATCTGCATTACAAGATTTAACTGTATTTATAATTCAAAGATATATGAACCTTCCTGAATATTTTCATAAAAAAATGTATATGGAAATATGCACTTTAATATATTTAAAATGTTTTGAAAATTGAAGACAATAAAAAATTAAATTGGGGAGGCAAACTAGCTTTTTCATGGGGTAAAACTAACCACTTCATATTATTTAAAAAATGGCCAAGACTATTATTATCGATTATCTAAAACAAAATTAGAAGGAAAAAAATGTTTGATTGAGATATTTAATAAAAATCAAATAGATGAATGGTAACAAATTTTAAGTAAATTTTTTAGTAACTTCCCTTTAGTGGATAGTTAAATCATTGAATTTGATTTTGTTGAATTTTTCATGTTTGCTGACCCCCAAAAAAGTTATATGTCCACAGGTATCCATAATTATGAAAATCCAAAAAGTTTTGGAAAAAATTCATATTTGGGCTTAACTTTTTTTTCCCTACTCATGGAAAAGGTCAAACATTTTTCAACGTGGTTGTTGAAGCATCACATAATCTTTACTTATCTTTTAAATGGTTAATCTGTTGTGAGCCTCTGTGCTCAATCTCTATTATGTTGATCTCAGTATAGTACAATTTTTATAGATTTCTAAATTCACGATTGTGTTTAAATTTTTTGCTTCTCTTTCATCCCTGATATTGTTATAGCAACTTCACATTATGATTAATATAAGGATAATGCATTTGCATACATTTAAATTTATGATTAATAAAGAGGTAATGCATTTCCATACATTTAAATAAAAAATTATCACTAGGTTTCGTGGCATTAAACTTTGAGAAACTTTTTTTTCTCCAATAATTTCCCAAATTTCATAGCATTTTCCTATTTATATTACATGTTGCTTTGTAGATATGTTCTTGCAAATTCATCATAATAGTATGGGAACAAAAGGACGGTAAGTAACTATATAAGGGAAAGTTATGTGGTTATTTATATAAATATATTATATTTAAATATGTTAGATCATCATACTGTTTTTGAACCTTTTTCATAAAAGTACTATTTGGTATATATATATATATATATATATATATATATATATATATATATATATATATATATATATATATATATATATATATATATATATATATATATATATATATAATTAGTGATGGGATGATTAATTGTCAATGGCAAAATCTGCATATTTTTCCTCATTCATCATTGTCAATTTTCTGATGATTATTTTCACAATTAATTTACATATATTGGCTTATAAATATCTCTCTGCTTCACCTTTTTCTTTTAAAGGTTAAAGGCTGTTCAATAGTGGATGCTAAATATACTCTCCTAGACAAAATAGAATTACTCCAGAAACTGGAGAAAAGATTGCTTCTGCATCACAATTTCAGAGTTCTAAATTTAAAGTACTATAATTTTGCATATCTGTTCATGTTCTCAGATATTAAAATTTTTAAAATCTATGGTTTGAAGATACTTTTACACAGGGTGTCCCACCTGCTTTTTGATGCAGATATGTGCTTTTATCAAAGTAGTGGTTTTAAATTAATAAAATCTGCCATGAACCAACCTTGTTTGGTCATATTCTTGCTGACATTACAACAAGTGTTGGAAGTGATGGCCATTAGCATCAACAGATGCCTGCCCACATTTTTTTGTGTTACGGAACATTGCCACCTACATATTAGGAATCAGCTTCAATTACACCCCGAATATTGTCTTTCAGTTGCATGAGAGTATGTGGCTTGTGATACACTTTCCTTTTCAGCATACCACATAGAAAGATTTTCGGTGGGGTGGCCAAAGTCCCTTGGAAATAACCTGATCTTCAAAGAAGGACTCAATTTTGTATATGCTGAATGCATGGCAAGTAGTGCCATCCTGTTGAAAATAGCCACGACTGAGTTCTCTTGTCATACAAATGATTTACAAACTTTTTGAAGATATTTAAATGACCAGTACTTTGATATATATAAGTTCATATCTGGCCAATCACGTGTCGAGATTGAGTGTGACACTCTGTACTATATATTAAAGTACATTTATTTATACAGTTGAATAAAGAATAAACAAAAGATAATTTAGTTCCTCATTATAAGATTGTCAAATTTATTAAAACAATGGAAATTTTTAAAATATGCTTTTTCAATTTCATCATCATCATTATCATTAAATTTACTACAGTTGTCTTTGTCATCATCATCGTCAAAAAATTCATAATTGTTCCATCATTATATATATATATATATATATATATATATATATATATATATATATATATATATATATATATATATATATATATATATATATATATATATATATATATATATATATATATATATATATATATATTAAACATCGAAGTTTAAAGTTTGCTATAGGGGAATCGAACCCCAGTCCCATAGCACAAAAGCATATCCTCTACACTACCGCCAGTAGTTTAGAGGTAAAGCTGTTATGCTTTTGTGCTATAGGGCCTGGGTTCAATTCCCCTATAGCAAACTTTAAACTTTGATGTTTTATGAATATTTAGTCTTTAAGAGTGTTAGCAGACTTTAATTATTACATATATATATATATATATATATATATATATATATATATATATATATATATATATATATATATATATATATATATATATATATATATATATATATATATATATATATATATATATATATATATGGCTTTATTTTCAGGGATATAAAAATGGTTGAAACTAATGGTGGTGGAGTTGCAGTAGATTCCCCCAGTCGACCTAATACTGGTGGGGGAGGAGTACCAGTTGGAGGTGGTGGAGCAGTTACAGAAGGACCACCACCAAGAGATGAAGTACCTTTAGACCCTGTTAATGGGGTTGTGCAACCTCCTTTTCTACCACCTCCCAATCGACCTGGGAGAGTTACTAATCAACTACAATATATCCAAAAACATGTAATGAAAAGTGTGTGGAAGCACCAATTTGCTTGGCCATTTCATCAGCCAGTAGATGCAGAAAAACTTAATTTACCTGATTATCACAAAATTATTAAAAAACCCATGGATTTGGGAACTATAAAAAAGAGGTTGGAGAGTAAATATTATTGGAGTGCAAAAGAGTGTATCCAAGACTTTAATACTATGTTTACAAACTGTTATGTTTATAATAAACCTGGTGAAGATGTAGTGTTAATGGCACAGACATTAGAAAAAATTTTCCTTACAAAAGTTGCGTCGATGCCTAAGGATGAAATTGAGGTAGAAGAAACTCCTAAGGGTGGCAAAGGTAGAAAAGGTAGAGCTCCATCTATAGTTGGGGCTAATAAACCACAGAGACCAATCTCTTCGGTATCTACCCCTTCTACTCAGCCACCTGTGTCTTCTATTACATCCTTAGGTTCAGGGGTTACAGTTACACCTGTTGATTCCCCTGCTAGAACAAACTCTATTAACTCCCCCCTCACAACTACCACTGTGGGTACCACTCAACTCCCACTTCCCTTACCCGTTTCCACAACATCAATATCAGTATTGGGCTCAACTGCACAGCCAACTGTACCAGTCCAAGCAAATACTGCCTCAAACTCTTTTGCAAATGTAAGTATGGTTTACTGGTTTTTGTTTAAAATTTTTCTTATGTAAAAATAAATTCACTTTAAATTTTTACTTTATTTTTTCTTCTCCCTCCTATTTCAGGCCTTCACTTTTTAAGCATCTTTATATTATCATTAATTTGAATTTTTATTATTATTATTTTGAATTATTATTATTATTATTATTTTTATTATTATTATTATTATTATTATTATTATTATTATTATTATTATTATTATTATTGACTTGTTGATCAGTTTAAATGTACAAGGGAAAATAAGATATTTGCTTAATTAAATAGAAAATAGCTTCAGTTGAAAAATTTTGAGAATCAATGTAACATTTTTTTTTTTAATTATTAGTTTTCATTAGTAACATATTTTTTTGTTTGTTTCTATCAACCTTTAACAATAATTACAACAGAATGGGAAGGGGACAAAAATTAACATTTAAGGTGATAAGATGTTATTGTTGAGTAGTTGGAACTGTTTAAAAAAAAAAAAAAATAAATAAAAAAAGTCAATACAAAACATTAGAATGTGAGTACAAAGCTGATTAATAAGTAATAAATTTACAATTTTGTTAATACTATTTTTTATTTTTTTATTTTTTGAAAAGAATGATTTATCAAAAAGAAACAATAGAATCATTGAAATATCGAAACGAGAGGATAGAATCAAAATATCAACAGAACTGCTAATGAATGTGAGTTTAACTTAAGATATGCATTATGGAAGTATGTGATGTGAAATTGAGTTAAATTTTTTTTCCTGCAGCAAAAGAATGGCCTTATAGGAATGTTTCTTGAGTCAAGAAAGGAAATGAGTATCTTTTTATTTTCTTTGGACATTACATTATGAACACAAAATGAGAGAATGAAGTGATAACACACAAGCCTATCAAGGTTACCATATTCTCATCCCTCAGCTACCACCCACTTGATTGGTTTATCACATTCAACATTTGAAGAAAATATTCTAGATCATATGTTACCTACACTATCACAATTAAAGATAGAAAAATGATTTATTAAAACATAATGATAAAGGTTACCATATTCTCAGCCCTCAGCTACCACCCATTTGAATGGTTTATCACATTCAACATCTGAAGAAAATATTCTAGATCATATGTTACCTACACTATCACATAATTAAAGATAGAAAAATGATTTATTAAAGCATAATGATAAAACGAATACAAAATGAACTACATTCAACACCTAGTATATGTCATGCATTTTAAATTTTAGCTATTCAAAATTAACCTTATTTCGCTGTGCAACAAATTTAAATGAGATTTACAAATCTATAATCAAAATACAATATTCCTTTGTCCATATGTGTTGATTTAACCTTCTTTTAAAGGTTGTAAGTAAACTACTAAGTGTGCTTGTGTGTGTGTGTGTTTTTTTTTTCTCACAGTTTCATTTTACTTCAATAACCTATTTATCACAACCAAGTTCTTTTCTTTATTCACAGATTCCTAGTATATCCCATAAAGACTCATAGCTTTTTTTTTTTTTTTTTTTTTTTTTTCAGAATTCCATTTACCACATTCCTATAAATTTAAAAAAGAAAAATAAATAAAAAATTGTCATGTTTAACTAGATAAACATTGATTTAACATCAACTGACTCTCCATTGCTGACAAAATCAGTAACACTGCCACTGCATAAGTTTTAAAAGGTTTCTGCATGATCTACATTTTGTAAAATCCTACTGCAAGATATCATTATCATCTAAATTTCCAAGTTGATAAACCTAATAATCATTGAATACTGCAACATCTTTTTAGCCCAGATAAATACTATCTTTTGCAAGTAGTTCTTCAAAATCCTAAAAATCTTCATTCTTTGAAAAACTAATATTCATGACTCTTATTAGTTATTAGTAACTAATGGTTTTACTAATCCATTCCTGCCCGACACTTTTTGTAGGTAATATCTTTTAGTGGAAGAAAATTTTACATTTGAAAATTTATTATGGTGAGAAGTTATATATTTATTTTGGCTTTTTTATGTTAAAAGTAATAATGATTACTAATAAAAATTATTAATAATCATTATTACTAATAATACGGTAATGATACGGTAGGTATACAAATAGAAGTATTTGAGAAATCTCCATAATTAAGAGAGTATGTGATTTCATGGTAATTCATTATGACATTTAAGTTTTTATCAATATAAGACTTCAGAAAAAAAAAAGAAAGATTCATGATGGAAGTTTTGCAGAACTTTTATTGAAACATACCCTATATTAATGAATTTAAAAACTGAAGATACATAGTATATATAGTAATCTAGAGTGGTGTAAGAATTTTAAGAGTTTACTATTCTGATAATTTCTTAAAATGTTTAGGGGAAAGATGTGTTAATAGAGTCAAGATTTTTTGAGTATAACGAAAGAAGTTATTTTTCAAGTATAATAAGATTAATAATTACTTTTAGCAGGATTGGAGGAAATATATATATATATATATATATATATATATATATATATATATATATATATATATATATATATATATATATATATATATATATATATATATATATATATATATTATATATATATATATATATAATATATATATATATATGAGGTCTTTTCAAAAATTATCCAACTTTATATTTTCTTGTGGAAACAAGTGAAGCATGGGAGTTATTTGGGGTAGTTGAAAGGAACCTTCCTCTACACGTGTGAATTTCTCTACTCAGTGGCAATTAATTTTTATGTGATAAGAAATGACAAAATAAGCTGCAGTATTGCATTAAATTTTTCCAAAAGTTTGTTGATGCCAAATTAGAAACAGTTCAAAAGATTCATAATACTTTTGATGAAGATGTCATAAGCATATCACAAATTAAATAATTGTATAACCACTTCAAAAAATGTTGCACATCTTTTGAGAGTAAATCACATTCCATCAGACCATCCACAAGCTGAAATAACAAAGTGATTAGCTAGGTATGAATATTAGTCATGGAAATATGGAAGACCATCATATAATCACCCAAGAATATTCCTATGAGATTTGAATAAGCACTGATTTGCTTCATTCCATTTGGAGAAAATTTGGTCATGTAGAGTGTCAGCGAAATTCGTGGTGAAGTTGGTAATGATGGAGCAGAATCTATTTAACACTGAAATCTGGCAAGCCATGCTGGAATGCAGAAGCAGTAACTCCCAACTTCCTGAACTCCATAATCACTAGTAATGAGTCATGGGTTTACCAAATTTGTCACCACAATGGAAACATTCTACTTCACTGAAGCCCCCCCAAAAAGGGCAGGTGTATTTAGAAAAAGGTAGTACTTTTTTTTATACATTTTTTAAAATTTTTTTTACTCCTATGTGGTACATCATGAATATGCACCAAATGGCCAGCATATTACTAAAGAGTATTATATGGATGTCTTCCATTATCTCCACGATGTTGTATGCTGCAAATGACCTAACTTGCGGTAGGTGATAAATTTTCAGCTACACCCAACCATTCTTCTCAACTTATTCAAACTTTTTTGGTCAAAGCACACTTTCCTCTTGTTATCATGCTCCTTACTCACCTGCCATGGTTTCCTGTGATTTTTGGATGTTTCCCCAAGCCGAAAACACCACTGAAAGGGACCCAATTTCAGTATCGAGAAGGCATTATCAGAAGTGTGATGAACCGTTGAGCTCCATTCCAAAAGTGTCCTTTCAAAAATGCTTTCAACACTGCTGCTGGTGTTGGGAGAAGTGTGTGTGTGAATTTCAATGGGACTACTTTGAAGAAAATAAGGATTTCAGGGCCTTGGGTTAATGTACATTCCTCAGCCAAAAGTCAGATACTTTTTGATATATATTATATAATATATATATATATATATATATATATATATATATATATATATATATATATATATATATATATATATATATATATATATATATATATATATATATATATATATATATATATATATATATATATATATATATATATATATATATATATATATATATATATATATATATATATATATATATTATATATATATATATATATATAGGGATGGAGAGATACTAACATATTTATTGATACCAGTTTTATTATTATGGTGTTCAAATTTGGCTTCATTTACTTTTAACTGATACTTTTAAGAATTTGTTTGATACTGAGTACCAATACTTAAAAAAAAAAAAATTTTTTTTTTATTTTTTTTTTTTTTTTTTATATATATATATATATATTATATATATATATATATATATATATATATATATATATATATATATATATATATATATATATATATATATATATATATATATATATATATATATATATATATATATATATATATATATATATATAAAGTTAGAATTCACTTTTAACTTTCTACTTCTTAATTTTTCTGTGATTATTATACATATTATTTAATGTCTCTTAAAATCAGTCCCAAAATTATTAGTCATACATTTCATCTATGTAGGATCTCATTTTCTTGTCTGTAGTATTCCCCTAGTGTTCTGTATATTTCATTAAGAACATAACTGTTTATAAATTGATTTGTAAAGAGTTGTAAAGTGGTAAATCTATTTAATGCAAAACATGTTGTTAACTGGTGCTTCAAAACTTTTTTAATTAAAATGCATAAATAGTATGAATTGAATTTGTTTGAATAATTATTACAAAAGGAAATAAGGATCCCAAAGGTGTGATGGTGCATGCTATTTTTCTCATAGTAATTAATAAATCTGAAAAAAAAAAAATAAATTAATTATTATTTAAAATAGTCATCATTCATGTTATTTAATTCCTTAGCTGCCAGTTTCAGTTATACTATTAATAAAAGTTTTTACTCCTTTAAAATAATAATAAAATAAATTACTGCCATTTTAAAATGGTTTTGTATGATTTGATGAGTAGAGGAGCTGGTATCTTTTATATTTTATATCTTGAATTTCATTTAAAATACAAATGGACATTTTAAAAGTAAATTTTCATGTTCATTTCAAGTAGGTTTACGTTACAACATACAAAGGGTAGATGTAATTTTTTTGTCATTTGATATTCATTTTTTGTTAATTTGCATTAATGATAGCCAGTTTCATTAGCTGTCATATGGTTGGGATCCTTTTTGTTTTTTTATCAAAGAAAACCTGTTGTAAATGTGTGAAATAAGTTCATGTCATTACTCCTTAATTTTGGGGTCTGATCTAATTTGTTAGGTAGTCTCATTCTATTTCATTTGGTATTTAGGCTTCATCAAGCGGACCCCTTCCTCATTATGCTCAACATACTTCTGCACCATCAATAGTTCATACTAATCCCACATTGGAAACATGGAACCAGAATGATGCTCAGGTGAGAGTTTAATATATGTACATCATCTGTGTGCAGCCTTTGCTCATTTGTTGTATCATGAAATTGTAGAATTGTATTTTTTGTTTCAGTTTCTTATTATTTGATGTTTCAAGATTAGTATAGGGTCTTTTATTATTGGTAAACTTATGGATTGGAGTTCTGATTCACAGTAAAAAATTTAGCCAATATATATTAAAATGAAATTTTCTGCATGATTTTAGTTATCATTTATATGTAATTTCTATGTTGAAAATAAAGATAATATAAAATAATCAACTATCAGCTCTTATAAGAAGTAAACAGTTTTTTCCCCCTCTTTACATCAGTATGTTTTGTGTTCTTCAATGGAAAAATAGACCTTCATAGTTTTTTTATGCTTGATAAAATGATAATTTTTGTAGTTATAAAAGATAAAAATTTACTTGGGCAGTTGCATGTTTGGATTCTCTCAAATATTTGAACAAATTAAACCATAAAAATATACCTAACGACATTTTTATACTATTTGCAAATTATTTTTGTGCTATTGTAAAAGAATTTAATATTTACAGTAAAATTATAAATTTTTTGCCAAATTTGAAATTTGAAATCAAATAATCACAGTGACAAAGTCACTTTTTATTTTTTGTTTCTGAAATTCACCTATTTTAAGTCAAGTCACAGAAATAGTAAGATCAATAATAGTGCAAGATCTCTGTACCAGATTTGTCACTTTGTTTTCTTGTTGTCACCTATAGGGACACATTAATCAAGATAATATTCCACATATGTTTTAAAAAAATCTGTTGTCATCATTCAGAGGGAATTGCTTACTTATCATTTTTAATTTTTGCCCTTGAACTTGTGATGTATTATGCCTGTTGTTGCCCTGGTTGTTATATATATATATATATATATATATATATATATATATATATATATATATATATATATATATATATATATATATATATATATATATATATATATATATATATATATATATATATATATATATATATATATATATATATATATATATCATATAGATCAGATTTTAGCTTGAGTGTGAGTCTGATTTTTAAATATTATGGATGCAGAAATCTGTTGTTAGCACTTAGAGGGAATTGCTGACTTGTCATTTTTTATTTTTTGCCCTTGAGCTTGTGATGTATGTTGCTGTTCTTACACTGGTTGTATATATAATATATATATATATATATATATATATATATATATATATATATATATATATATATATATATATATATATATATATATATATATATATATATATATATATATATATATATATATATATATATATATATATATATATATGAGATCAGAATTTAGTTTGAGTGTGAATCTGAATTTTAAATATTGTGGATGAAGAAATTCTTTTGTAAGAACTGTGTATTTTAGGTAGATTTTGAAACTTATGCAGAAGTGATATATATATATATATATATATATATATATATATATATATATATATATATATATATATATATATATATATATATATATATATATATATATATATATATATATATATATATATATATATATATATATATATATATATATATATATATATATATATATATACACACACACACACACACAAAACTTTTGATTTTTGGGAAAAAAGAGTTTGAATGGCCAAATTGTCTACATTTGCATTTTGCAATATTTCTAATACTCTATCTATTAGAAGTTAATTATAACACATTATTGCTGAAATTTATAAAATATTGATTATGTTTTGGCATTTCAAAGAAATTAGAAGTTATTGTGAAATTGGCCTTTAACAAATATTTTGGTAAACTCCATTTGACAGCTACTAAAGCCTCGATTCTTTTAGGTATGCTATCATTGCATGACTGTACTTTCTCCTATATGTTTTGCTGATGGTTCCACACCTCAATTATCTTCAGAATAAGCCCAGTTCTTTGGAAATTATCTCCTTATCAAGTTCCTTATTTATCAGCTCTTACAAGTTTACCATCGGATTCATATCAGATTTTCTAAGCCAAGGAAAGAGAAGGGCATTTTTTTTTTTTTTTTTTTAAATGTCTTTTACTGATTTTGCGCTATTGCAGGGTGCATTGTCTGCATAAATACAAAGAATTCGTTATTCAGAATCAATTATCTTACCTTAGGAAGCAACCATTTTTTCAGTACCTCTTTGTTTTGATCTTGCTGCATAGTACCTTTGCCAAATACAAATGATCATTATCATCACTTCTGATGACAAACCAAATCACGACCTTTTTGGAATGATTCACATTCTTCTTGGTGCAATCTGGATGATATTTCTCACAAAGGCACTTTGTTCGAATTGAGGTTTATTGATCAAAATTTTGAATATGCTTTTATCTTTAAAATATAAATGAAAAAAGGAGAAAAGGTCATGATGGATGATGTTTAGAAGTCAGTTTTAATTCGGAACTATACAGTAGCTATGTGTTCTGAGTTATGTATGAAGTACTGTTCTCTCATTTGATGATGGTGGTGGCATCGTCATTGTTTGCCTGTTTTTTTAGGACAGGGTTGAGTTTAATGCTTAAAGACTAATAAACTGTCCCCTACTTTCAAACTCACTTAATCCTCAGTCTCTAGGACGTGATGTTGCTGCACTATCTTTTTTCTATAAGTCCTACAATGCCAGTTCCTCAAGGTAATTGACCTTTCACATTTCACCACCATTGCATCACCCTCGCAGCAAAAGGAGTGAAATGCTCTCACATCAGTTTTGTGTGAATATTGCAAACTCCAGACTCGTTTCCTGTTCTTATATTTAATTTTTACCTTGAATTTTTACTTATATTAATTAATATGGAATTCAAATAAAGAAATGTCAATTGAATTTATTTTGAAAGGTCTAATGATGGAGTGTTGTAAATGGTAAGAATGCTCTACTGGTGATCTTTCTCTTTTCTCTGTTTCTAGATAGTCTGCTTACCATACAGAATTTCTGTGAATCTTTTGTTATGGCACTAGACATATCAAAAAGCCTTCAATAGAGCCTGGCACAAAGCTCTAAATTCTAAATCATTTTTTTCAGTATCTATCCATCTCTCTGTAGCCGACTGCCTGATTTCTTCCTGGTCGTTCTATAGTAGTTGTAGACTGCCACCATTCTTTGTTTAAATCTGTTAATAGTAGTTTTTCTCAAATACCTGTTTTGTTACCAAATATTTCTCTGCTTTTCATTATTAACTTTCTCTACATTACTTGATCACTAATCCATTCCTATGCTGATGATTGTACTCTAAAATACTCATTTTATTTTGTAGTCCATCCCACCCAACAAAAGTTATTGCTTGGAGAGAAGCCCTGGAGCAACTACCCTCTTATTGTTCTTGTATTCTTAATGAAACAGGAAAAATATAGTTGTTTTTAGGACCTCAAAAAACTCAGTTCCTCCATCTTCTACTCAAAATAATATTCCGTACAAATACATTTTCGAAAACGCTACTCAAACTTTCATCTGTCTGAAATATTCTTGGTACATCTTTTTCTTGTGGCCTTTCTTAGAAGGGTCATATTATTTTTTTTTCTAACGAAGTTGAAAGTTCTGAGGTGATTTTTAAAATTTCTTCACTGCAATCCAGTTGTTTGCTCATTATAGAGGGATTGTTCATCCATGTATAGATCATACTTAACTCATCTGGGTTGGTTCCATTCATACATCTATCCTTGAAAAGGTGGAAAGTCATTAAGCTTCAGAGTAAACTCTAAAGTCTATTCCTCAAATCACTAATTAAAATTTATAAATATCTTCAGAAATGATTTTATATGTAGAAATAAAAAAATCTTTCGAATAGAAACTAAAGCGGGAATATTGTAGTTAGCTAAAATAAAAATATTAGTTTTATCGTCTAAAATCTAAATCCACTCAAAAGTATAAGCCAGTTCATGGTATTTGAGTCAGAATGCTGAGTTATATATATATATATATATATATATATATATATATATATATATATATATATATATATATATATATATATATATATATATATATATATATATATATATATATATATATATATATATATATATATATATATATATATATATATATATATTATAAAAAGGAAAGCCTTAGGCTTACCAGATAAGCCCAACTTCATTTTTCACATATCTATCTGTTACTGTTAGCACTATCGCCATCGTCTGTACACGCCTGACAATATTTCGAGCATAATTCTGCTCGTCCATATCTGCCAGTTGACTGTGCTGGACACGGGCTAACGGGTTTTGTCTATATTAGCGCAGTTCTCTATGGGCCAGTCAAGTGCTTCAGTAAATAAAGTTGCTGTCATATTGCTTCCTTGTCTGACTTCACTTCTTACCCCAAATGCCTCTGACAGTTCTTCTAATTCCACTAAACACCAGACTCCCATCATATTTCTCTGGTACTCTATATCTCTTTAAAACTTTTTCAAGAAAGTTTCCTAATGTAGGCTATCAAATGTCTTCTCAAAATCTAAGAATGTCAAATGCAAAGCTCTCTTCTTCTCGTTGCATTGTTCTATTATGTTTCTTACTATAAATATCTGGTCTATGCAGCTTTACCTTTTCTAAAACTTTCTTGTTCTTTTCTCAATCTTTCATCTATCTACTCCTTTATCCTGCTCACCATTATCTTTGTGAATATTTTCACCGGCACTGATTACATTATTTCCCTCTGGGTATTGCATTTTGTTACATTGCCTTTCTACATTGAGTGTTATTTTTTTCCCTCTTCTACATTCGACTTTAATTGCACACATCTTCAATCTTCTTTCATACATTGTAAAATTACTTGCCCTCATAAGTTCTGGGTTTGTTTGAGGCATTGTAATTTAAACATTTCTAAAATTAAATGATTTCACTATTCCATCCAAGCTTCACCAAAAATGGATGTTTGTTTTCTCATATGGAGTCTGTGTTTTAAGATGCTGGTGACTCCTTGACTCATTTGTGGAATTACTGCTAAAAACTTTTTACTGGGAGTTAAAAAGTATGATAGTAGATCATTCCATATGTGATTTTGTGCTATTTTATATTTTCAATTCTTTTAAAAAAGTTATAAAAGTGAAAGACCTTATGCTTGTGTTTGTTAGAGCATAATTTTGTAAGATTACTACTTGAATGTGAAAAAAACATGAAAAACTGAAAATTAAGTAATTACCAAAGTTATTTATATATATATATATATATATATATATATATATATATATATATATATATATATATATATATATATATATATATATATATATATATATATATATATATATATAAAAACTTGGGTTAAGAAAGCAAAAACTAGCATACCTATTTAGTTAAAAACCCATTCCCTCCCTGAAAATAGCCCACACTGAGTTGACACATTTATCAGTGGTGCGTCTACTGTTGGAAATATTTTTGTCTCTTTTTGGAGTATCTATCAGGTGCTCCATCACATTGGTTTAATTTGTTCGAGTTTGTGATATAAGATCCCTATGAGTTGTGTCTTGAATTTGGGAAAGTGCCGAAAGTTGCATGAGCCAAATTTAGTGAGTAAGGGTTCTGAATAATCATTGACTCGACTGTGCCATCACCTTAATGTTGTAACTGTAGACCGAAGACTCATCAGTAGTGGTCCCTCCCCCCCCCATGAGATAGATTACTGTTGGTACATTTAGCATGCCACACAAATTTAATGCAGAATCGTCTTTACTAAGCATGTTTCAACATTTTTGGTACAAGCACAAATTCAATGAACACATGGTACAAAAGTAACTGTAGGGCAGAGATGCTTTGCAAAAAATTACAAAAAAAAGTTGTGTTTCGGCTGGCACACATGCTGAGCTAGTCCCATAAATTTGCCTCACTTCATAATATTTGTTGGATAGTATTTTATCATCTCGCATATATATATATATATATATATATATATATATATATATATATATATATATATATATATATATATATATATATATATATATATATATATATATATATATATATATATATATATATATATATATGTGTGTGTGTGTGTTTAATATGCATATAAATTTGTACTGAAATCACCACCTGTAATTACTTTTTCTGAAATAAAGGAAAATATGAAAGTTATCCTAAAATATTATAATTTAAAAATACAAAACTAAATTACAGTGGGTACCTCTAACAAAAACTTTAAAAAATGAAAATTAATATATTAGCATTAAAATATCTATGAAGTTTCTCATCCAACTCTGTAAGGAAAGTGCTACAGCTAAAAGGTTAAGGTGTGTTAATTTTGGCCCAACTTAGATAAGAACATTCTTTTATGGGTTCGGGAATGCCACTAGTGCCAGGTTTCCAAAGTGCTCTGGCATACCAAATTTCAAGTTGAACCTTTGGAAATTCCTTTGCAATACTTTGTTGGGACTTTTCACATCGATATTGTCAGTCTCTTTCCTGCTGTTTCCCCACCTGGCAACTCTTCTATCGTTTACCGCTACTTCCTAACCTGCCTTGATTGTAACATGAAATGAATGGAGCTTTTCCTTTGTTTGGCATTTCCACAAAGTTCATCTCATGCACCTTCCTTCAGTGGATCTCCAGATTCGGAGTGCCACTTTACATTATCATAGACTGAGGTACTCAGTTCGAGAGTGAATTCTTCTCAGAGCTTTCTCACTTAATTTTTTTTCACTGATTTCAAACCTCTGCCTACCATCCTCAATCCAATGGTCTTAATGAACAGTTTCACAAGACTCTAAAATCTGCTTTGACTGCCAGGAAGAATGATTGGTTGCTTTTGATGCTTATGGTTCTCAGTCTGCTTTGTATCCCCAATGATTCTGGGTATTCACTGTTTCAGGCTGTTACTTGCAAAACTCCTTTGTGTCCTGACCTCTTTGCTTCTGCCCCTCAGAACAAGCAGAACTTTAACACCTTCACGAGAAATTTTATCATGAGTGAGATTGAGTTCCATTTGCTTCCACCTTTGCGTCCATCTCAGGGCACTTCTTATTTACCAGAAGCCTTGAGAACATGTACTCATGTGTATGTCCAAGTCAATTGCATCAGACAAGCTTTAGAGTTACCCTATACAGGTCCCTTCTTAGTTCTTGAGAGCTTCGACTTATGCTTCAAATTACAGCTTCCAAATGGTCAGTTAGACATGGTCTCTATTGAACGTTTGAAATCAAGATTTTGCCCCTACTTCCACTTCATCTGTAACATGTTCCTACATCCTCGGAGTCTACATCTTCCACTTCTGATTCTTCATCTGTTCCACCTTCCACAGACACTGCATCTTATGCATCCTCTGCTCTTGGTACCCTTCCTGTGGATTCTGCCCCATCACTTTTATTCTCAATTTCTCTTGGGATAGTAACACCATAGTCCATAGATTGCAACCTTGGGGAAAATTAGTGGGTCACGTATTTACTTTCTGATCATCTAATTGTTTCATTCGCTTTTTCATTGTTTAAAATCACGTTGTTCATATATGTGACTTCAAAATAAGGTAAGCTTGATATTTATTCATTGTATTTCTTTAGCATCGAAACACACAAATAAACACCCGCTATATATATATATATATATATATATATATATATATATATATATATATATATATATATATATATATATATATATATATATATATATATATATATATATATATATATATATATATATATATATATATATGGGGGGGGGAACAAAATAAATGTGTTATTTTTACATGAATATGTACCCCACAGGAAATAAAACTAAAATTAAAACTGCAAGCAGGGCTTTTAAAAGAACATTAGTTTTTTCTCTTCAGGCTTATGACTTTACTTGAAAGCCTCACAATTTCAATTTGTTTTATTTTCGTGTGGATATATATATATATATATATATATATATATATATATATATATATATATATATATATATATATATATATATATATATATATATATATATATATATATATATATATATATATATATATATTGAAATAATGAAAAATTTTTTTCTTTACAGAAAGGAATAAAGAGGAAAGCAGACGTTCTAGGGCCGCCGGTTAGTAATTCAAATTATGATGAAGTTACAATGGGGAAAATATCCAGTCGAAGAGAGTCGGGGAGACAAATTAAAAAAGTTAATAAAGAATTACCTGAATCTCAAGTAATAGATTGTTTTATATATATATATATATATATATATATATATATATATATATATATATATATATATATATATATATATATATATATATATATATATATATATATATATATATATGTTTAAAGTTAAAATTACTTTTTATTCTTGAGTTTAATAATGAATTTCTTTGCAGCCCCAACACAGCTCAAAACCAAAAGGAAAAGTTTCCGAATCATATAAAATATGCAAAGAAATTTTGAAGGAACTTTTCTCAAAAAAGCATTCTGTAAGTTTTCTTTTTCTCCCTCTCCCTCTCCCTCTCCCTCTCTCTTTTTTCTTAGTTTTTCTATAAAATAATGTAATTCTACATTTTAAGTTAAGAAGAAGAAATTTAATATCATTTTTAGTTGTAAAGGACACTGTGTTAATACACAGAACAGTTTTTTATCGCTTACTGTAGGTACCTAATTATTTAATGAAAAAAAAAAAAACAAAGGTCGTTTTTAAAAATTAAACTGCAGAATTCCCAACATCACCCTTAATCTGAATGCCTCATCCATAGATGTGAAATTGCAGATGAAGTTTCTTGTCCTTATCTTAGATAAATGATTCACTCCTTTCATATTAACTAATAGACAGCAACCTGCTATCGTGTTTTAGATCTCTTCTGCAATCTCACTTCCAAATGTGATGGGCAGACTGAAAATCTTCATCTATTTTCTCTATTTCTCTCCTCCTCAAACCCATTTTAAAACTGAGGCCTTTAAATCTCCCAAGGTTATCATTTAGGTTAAAACAAGCAAGATGCCACTTTCCCTTTGAAGAGTGTACTTTGTGTTCCACCTAAATCTATTTCCAAGCACCTAATCCTTCTGAAATGGTTTAATGAAAGATATGACTCAAAACCTAACCTACTGATCATTTACCACTATAGTGTACATCATTCTTTTGTTTCTAATACTTCCCTCTGTAAAGTCCTATCTCACATGACAAAGTTACATTTCATAACTCATGTAGCTTTTATAATTACTTGGCTTCCCTTCATAATGGGGCTTATTCTTTCTTATTTAAAGACTTACATTCTCTTTCCCTTCAACTAAAGCTCAAACTTTAGTTACTTGTTGTTATTCACCTTAAGATGCTGCCTTCAAAAATTCTCATTTTTTCAAATTCCAGAAATTGTGCTTCTTACATTTCATCCCAGAGCCTTGCTAAATCTTGATACTCAGCGTTTGTAGGTGTGTAAGTCTAAGGAAGTTGGAAAAACAGAAAAAGGAGCATCTTCCAGTTTTTACCAGTAGAGAAATAAAGGGTGTGTGTTCCAGTGAAGTATGTGTTAGATTGAGCATAGTGTTTAAGTCTTGGGTTAGAGTTGGACAGAGAAAGTATGAGATTATGTAGAAATGTGTGTCGCACAAGCTCTTCTCAATGGAGGAGGTACGTGATAGGAGAGTTTACAAGAGTAGTGTCCGTTGTAATAGCGATAATATTAAAACACTGGTTTGAAGAACTACTGGACAGCTTAGTGTTAAGCTCAGAGAGAGCAGAAATGACGTCTTTAGAAGCAATTACAATTTAGACTAAAGTGAGTTGGAGGGGATTTGAGGAGGAATGGCTCCAGATAGTCTAAGGTTGAATTAAAGGCAAATCTTTGAGCGAAGAGTTTAGCTTTAGTAGAAGACAAAATGGCATTTATGCCGTTAGAAGATACTAGAGGGGAGAAAGAAGAAGAAGCAATACTAAAGCTGATATTTTTTGCAAAATGCTAGAAGTGGCATGAGAAAGTGAACCAGAAAGATTATTGCATTTATAGTGGAAAAATGAGTTTTTGGCGTTTTGGCGAATAGATTTTGCACGATTTCGTGATGAAAATTAGTTGAATGTGTCTGAAGTTTGATGATAATGGTAATACTTGAAGGCAGAAGGCAGAATCTCTTTAGCGAATAGCACAAAAGCAAAGTTAACCCAAGGTTTGTTAGGTTTAGTAGAAAGGAAAGAATATGGAATGTACACCTCTATATCAGAGAGAATCACCTCGGTTACACGCTCTGCACGCTCCGAGGGACTCTTCCCACGAAAATAATAATTCCATGGGAAATCAAACGTGCAACCGCAAGTCAAAACAGTTAGCAGCAATGAAGTGCCAGAAACGTCTCCATGCCGAGGGTGGGGACCGTTCTTGCGGAAGGCTTGAAGAGACATAAGATACTGAGATAGGAAGGTGATCGGATGAACCCCTAGGAGGAAAGAGTTTAACAATGTAAGGATAAGAAGTTAAGATTAAGTGTGTTGAGTTCAACACCAAGATGGTCAAGGATGCTAGTAGGGAGTTGCACCAACTGCTCAATGTTTTTCTGGATTGAAAAGTGGTAGGCGAGTTCCCCAGATGGATCATGAGAACTAGATGAAAGCCATTGACGATGGTGAATGTTGAAATCACCTAAAATGATTGTTTCGGAGAAAGGAGAAGAAAAAAGATTGTGTTCTATTTTGGAGTTAAGGTAGTCAAAGAATTTTTTTTAGAGTTAAAGGATAAGTAGACAGGACAAATTAACTTAGTTGTAGAGTTGCAAGGGAGCTTAAACCATAAAGTGGAGAATACAGAAGACAATTTAATACATGAGAACAAACATCGTTATGCACATAAGCACAATATCCGATTTTCAAGTACCTGAGTTTCAGTTAAGAACAAGAGATGAGGTCTAGAAGAGAGATAGATGTTTGACAAAGCAGAAATTAAACAAGACACTTTGATTGCTGTGGAAATTTTTGAAAAATGAAGACTGTGTACCAGAGCAAATTAGCAGCAAGGTTTTGGTGACATCAACCCCATCACTGGACGTCACCAACTCCCAAGTAGTGATTGGGGAAATAATGGATGAGAGGCTATTTTTGGAAACTGTCCGTCTATGCTTCTCCGAGGCAGTATTATGTTTTGGCAATTTTTTAAATTTTAAAAAGGTTATGTACGAGTGTACGGTTGTAAATCTGTGGGGTACACACTAAGAAAGAGGAAGGTAGTGGGAGAATAGGCACTCCAGTATAGGTCAAGGGAACACTAGAGACCTTCTGAGAAGGTGAAACGCGAAAAGAATGAACCAAGGGGTAATGGAGTGAAACAGAATGGCTTAGCCCACCCTATCACCCTGCAGGTTAGGCCCAGTAAGGGATACTTTTATCGCTATATACGGCGATATATCCTCCCTATATATATATATATATATATATATATATATATATATATATATATATATATATATATATATATATATATATATATATATATATATATATATATATATATATATATATATATATATATATATTATTATTTTATTTAACAAAACCTTTTGAACACATTACTCAATGAATAAAAGTCAACATGAATTTCTAGTTGTTTACACTTCGCACACAGATTCTGAAATCTGTACCCATTTGGTATTGGCAAATTTTTAATTTTTATTTAATATTGTTAAAAAAAATTACCAATAAAAAAAAAAAAATATAAAATAAATATAAAATAAATAAATATATATATATATATATATATATATATATATATATATATATATATATATATATATATATATATATATATATATATATATATATATATATATATATATATATATATATATATATATATATATATATATATATATATAACAGCTTTTGCCTTTTGGGAATCTTATTTTTATTATTAAAAGAAGAACCAAGACTCTATAAAACATTCTTTATTCGCAGTATCTACGTTTCGAGAATCATGCTTCTCATTATCAAGATCTACCAATCAAAACACAATTCATTATGAAAAATAACATCGTGACAGCATTTTTTACTAAGTGTTTTTCATTTCAAATAAGCTGTCATGATGTTATTTTTCGTAATGACTTATGTTTTAATTGGTAGATTTTGATAATGAGAAGTATGATTCTCGAAGCGTCGATACTGCGAATAAAGAATGTTTTATAGAGTCCTGTTTCTTTCATATATATATATATATATATATATATATATATATATATATATATATATATATATATATATATATATATATATATATATATATATATATATATATATATATATATATATATATATATATATATATATATATATATATATATATATATATATATATATATCCTGTTTTGTACTAACTTTGGTTTATAGATGTCAGACATTTTGAGATTAAATATTAAATATTTCATTTTTCTATAGGGATATGCTTGGCCATTCTACAAACCAGTTGATGCAGAACTATTAGGTTTATCAGACTACCATCAGATAATTACGCATCCAATGGACCTCGGAACAGTTAAGGTAATGAAATTGTTCAAAATTGCTTACCAACCTAATTTAAATATTTATATATATTTGAATAAGTATAGAACTTCATAATATCAAGTTCAACTGGTATTGCAGACGAAAATGGACAACAGAGAATATAAAAAGGGCTCAGAATTTGCAAGTGATGTTCGAACTATTTTTTCCAATTGTTACAAGTACAATCCCGCTGACCATGATGTAGTTGCTATGGCCAGGAAACTACAGGATGTGTTTGAGTTAAAGTAAGTTGTAATTTTTATTTCTTTGTTATTTTTATGCAGAATAATTGGCTGATTCAAGTTTAAAACGGCATTGATTGATTAATACTTTGAAGAACGTATATTTTTCTGTTCCATGAAAGGTTGTAGTTGTAGGTTTACAGAACTTAATGAAATACATTATCTCTAAAGGAAAAATGTTTTATATTATTTTTACCTGTGCACCACTGTAAATGATAGCGGTTGATAGATTAATTCGAGAAATAATATAAGATGCTAATTTTATTTATTTGCTTTTTCTTGACAATTTAATTTGTTTGTTTTACAACCAAAGAGTCAGATTGTTATACATTTTTTAAAATAGTTGTTGAAATTTCGAGGTATTATAATTTAAGCATGTTTAAGTTGTACTGACAAAAGATGAAAATAACAAGAAGAATAATTTTCTTGTTTCCTTTTTATTTTAGTTATGCCAAAGTTCAAGATGATGAACCTTTCGAAATTCATTCTGGTACAGACTCTTCTGAATCAGGCTCTGACAGCGATAGTGAATCAGACGACTCTGAAAATGAGAGGGAACGCAAACTCTTTCAGTTACAAGAGCAGCTAAGACAAGTGCAGGAGCAAATGAAAGTTAGTATATTTTATTTTATTATAGATATTTCATATATTCAGAAGGTCCTCATACCACCTTCCTCATTTGTTTTAATTTATTTGCACAATGTCTTCAGTACTAGGGTTGGAAATTAAATTGAATTGTTCGAAGAAATAATATAATTTTCATATTTTAATATTACCTCTAGTACAAGATTTTTGTGGTGTTTCTTTCCCTATTGATTTTTATTTTTATTTTAATAGTAATACAGGTTATATATAACTTTAAAATTTGTGTTTGTTTATGTCCCATAATGGTTTGCATTTTGTTCCTTTGTGCTTATCTACTTTTATTTATTTATGAATATTATTTACCAAAAAAAAAAAAAAAAAAAAAAAAATGTTTAAGTAAGTGCATTAGTTCTGAAAAATAATAAAGATTAGTTATTATTATTATTATTATTAATAATGATGATATTTAAAGATTTTGTGAAAAATGGGGAAATCCTTTGATTTTTAATTAGAAAAGAGGTTTTAAATTTGAATTATTTTTTGAAATAATTTTTGAATACCCATATTGATGTAGAAAAATTTTGACGATGTGAGGACATTAAACAATTTTTGGATATTCAGTAGCAAAGCTTATATATCCTGTTACCACTTATTGTCTCTATTCTCAATTTTCATTCAGAGATGGATATTGAGCTTTTGAGAGCATTGATGTTTTCACTTGTATTTCTAATTTAGCTTCAAAATTTTTCTTCTTTTCCCAAACCATGATTAAATTCATATTCTCTTTTTTTTTTTTTTTTAATCTTCTACCTTACCAACTATCTAAATTCCAAAATAGTGTACATCCTTTTCTTTCTCAGAAATCATCATTTTGGGTTATTTCAATGCTTCAGTGTCTTCTTTTTCTTACAATTAACTGAACCTGTCTTCCATTTCTTTATTCAAAACAGCCTTGAGCAGTTTAAATGGCTCTCTACCTATATCCCTGATAGTCTTGGAGATGAACGCGATGTTCTTTGCTGTTTCAAAACTTCTAATCTTTTCTACTTAGGCTGTTAAACTCTTCGCACTTCTGGGTTCCTCTGGTCACATTCTTATTACTATCCTATTGGGTTTCTTCAAATCTTAGGTATAAAAATTTTCCCTTCTACCATGAGTCTATGATTTTGGCATTTGGTATTTCAACCTTGTTGGACTTATTATAATTCTTTGATTTTTCTTGAAATGATTATTGCTTTAGTTGCTGGACTCCTGTGAAGCTTGTAGATTGCATAACTGAGGTGATTCTCTTAGCGTTGGAAATATAAACTCCATTCTCTTTTCCTTTAACTAAAACGTTAAAAACCTTGGTTTACCTTTACTGATTTTCATGTTGCTTGCCCCATGGTCTCTGCCTTTAGAAATTCCCATCATCTTCAAACTCCAGAATCATGATTTTATTTAATTTTAGAATCATACTTTTAATCTGTTCTATCTGAAACTTACAAACTTTTTTTTTCTTCCCCCTTCACCCCTCTCCCTCCCTAGTAAACTCAATAATATTTGTGGTTTTTCTTTTTCACTTTTTTTTGGAATTGTGCAAAAAATGTCAACTCTCACTTTACTTCTTTCATTCTCTTTTCTGCATCTAGTTTCTTCTGACAGCATCACAACTGTCATACCTTCTCCCAAAACAACTAATTGCTGATAACTTTGCCTTTTCTTTATAATTTCACTCTGGGTGACGACCTATTTAAAAAAAAGTATATATATATATATATATATATATATATATATATATATATATATATATATATATATATATATATATATATATATATATATATATATATTATATATATATATATATATATATATATATATATATATATATATATATATATATATATATATATATATATATATATATATATATATATATATATATATATATATATATATATATTATTTGAATTAAACATCTATCTTAAAAACAAATCAAGTACTAACCTTTAACACAACGAAGATCAACTTGAAACAAATTCAACTTTCAAGATGAAAAAAAGATAGAAAAAAGAAAAGGATAGATTATTAGTGTTACTGAAAGTTGATTTTCCTTTTCTTTTAATGAAAATTTCTTCTTTAAATAAGTCACTTTATCGATCCGATTTTCTTCTTCTTATTTTTCTTCTTTTATTTATTATTCTATACCTTAAATTAACTTATAGGAGATTACTTAACTATCTCAAAGTCAAAAACTAATTCTTAAATTTGGTCTGTAATCCTAAAAAATAAAAACAAAATAAAATAAACTTCACTAAAAAAGGAACCCTTACCTAGAAAAATAACAATGGCCCCCACATAAAGAAAAGTATTCCACAAACACTTACCTGAAAATAAATCAAGATATCTTATAATTTTCTCTTTCTCCTTTTTACCCCCTAATCACATCCTAATGCCTTTCTCAATTCCAACCTATTTTTCCTATTATCTTTCTTTGTAAGACCATCTGCTAATTGTAACCTAGAATTTACCCATTCAACTGACTTTATTATCTTGTTCTCCATTTTTTCTTTTAAATTTGCCAATTCTATTCTTAATATTCCTATTCTTTACACCTTTTGTAGATTTTATACTATCCCTTAATGATTTACAATCTGTCATTGCTATAATGTCTATGTTATCAGAAGTATTTTTATTTGTTCAATTCTTCCCATAAATACTTAATATATTCCCCCCATTCTATAGCTTCCACCATACTCAAGGTTTCAGCCGACAAAGTTGAACTTACCACACGTTTCGCTACTTTTGACTTCCATAATAAAGGACAACAATTACCTGCCATGTCCTTCATCCTTATACAATACCCTATCTGAGTTCTTCCTTCGCTCACATTGCCAAATGAAGCATCGGAATATACTTCTAATCTCATTCTCCCTCCTTTTAATTTTGGAATTTTCATTTTAATTTCTTCTCTTTTTGCTCTCTCTGCTACCTTAACTAGCTCTTCGTAATCTTTCATTTTAGCCTCCTTCATATTCCTCCCAAAGAAACTCACATCAAAACTAAGATCCGGACGGGTATTTTGTGACATCCAATTTAATTTTCCTAACAATGATCTATATTCGGTCATCTCTTCTTCATTTAACTTTTCATCCTTATTATTCTTGTTTACCTTTTTATCACTAATTTGTTCCCTTGAATAACTCTTTTGACTTATATAAATATCTCCTTTTTCCTTTTGTTCAATTTCTATTCCTAAATATTTGAAAACTCCGCTTTCTTCTCTTCCAACCTTCAACTCCTCCTTTATTTTCGATATAATTTTCTCCTCAAATATTTTATCTCCTCCATAAATGAGATCATCAACATGAATCCCCATTATTCCATAAACTATGCCACCATCTTCCCATTTAAATATTGTGTTATCTATTTTACTTCTTTTCCCTCCTAATTTTATTAACACTTCAACCAAACTCTCGTACCATTTTCTAGCTGCATCTTTCAACCCATAACTGCTTTCTTTAATTTCCATAATTTTAACGGTATTGGCCTCTTCAGGAGGTTTTATCACCACCTCTCTTTCCATTTCCTTTCCTTGCAAGTATGCTGTCTTCACATCCAAAGTTTTTACCTGCCAATCCTTCATATTGATTATAGCCAAGATTACTTTTAACCCTTCTATTGAAAAAGTGGGTGCTTCACAATCTTCTATATCTAAACATTCTTTTTCCATAAAACCCTTCACCACTAATCTTGCTTTACATATCTTATCTCCCTCCTTCTCCTTTTCAGTAATTATCCACCTTGTTTTAAGTACCTTATTCTCTTTATATCTGTCAATCTCTTCAAAAACATTATTCTCTTTCCAACTTGAAATCTCCTTCTTTTTTGCCTCTTTAATTTTCTCCATTTTATCAGTTTCTTGACTCTTAAAGGTAACCACCTTACCTTCACTAAAGTACGTTTCACCTTGATCTCCTTTATCTTTCTCTACTTCATATTCTCTTAAGTCTGCCCAAAACTCTTCCTCAGAAGTCTAAATCCTTAACGTTATAAGTACCATCAAATTTACCTCCTCTTTTACCTCCTAAACTCATTACTTTTACTCTTCTCCACCCCTCTTCATCCTCATGTCTTATTCGATAATTTCTTCCTTTTCGAATATCATAAGGATGAACCTCCTCATTTTCACTAAAATTGTCATTCCTTTCATCGTTCTTCTACCTGCAATAACTCTCTCTCTTCTTCTTCTTCTCTCTTCTTCTTCTTCTTCTTCTCTCTTCTTCTTCTTCTTCTTCTTCTTCTTCTTCTTCTTCTTCTTCCTCCTCATCACTATCTTCTTCCCCTTTTTCCTCCTCCTCTTTATCTCTCTCCTCTATCGCTTCCCTTTTCTTTTCCTTCTCTTCCCATCTTCTCACCTGCCTTCTGTAATTTTGTTATATGTATCTTATTCACTTCCCTTATCAAAGCTCCATGTTTAACCATAACTACTTTACCATCTCTACCTATTATTCTCCCTGGTCCTCTCCACTTTTCCTCTCCTTTCTTCTTATAAAAAGACTTTGTCTCCTACTTGAGCTTCTTCGATTCTATGAACCCTAATTTTGCCTTTTAATGCCCTCCTTATCCGATCTCTGCATTCTTTCTCTTGTACCTTATCTTTTACCAACATTTGTAATTCCATTAATTCCTTTAATTTTAGCTCCATCCATTCCCTCTTCTAGTTCAGCAGGGCTACATTTTTCCATCTCGTTTTTACCACGGTAATAAATTCCAAAAACTTTCTGATTAGGAGAATACCCACCGTTCATTATTCTATCATTTTTCGCGCTGACCATCCACATTAATATCCAATCTCTTCCTTTAACTCCATCCTCCTTTAGTTTCCTCATTCCTTCCTTGAGGATTCCAACTGTCTTTTCACTTTTACCATTGCTCCATGGACTCTCACTTGCCGTACATAACATCTCTATGCCCCACTTTTCAGTAAATTCAATTATTTCTTCATTTTGGAATTCTCTACCTCCATCAGTTATTATCTTTTGAGGTGCCCCAAAATAGCTAATCCATTTTCTCCATTATACACTCCATTATATTTGAAGGTTTCTTATCTTTTATCCATTTTGCTTGACAGTAATGTGTTGCCCAATCCACCATGACAAGGAATTTTTCACCTTCCAATTCCCCTATGTCCATTGATAATACTTCGTTGAAATTTGAAGTCATAGGTAACCCCACTGTAGGTCTTTCAGGGTTTTTCTTATATTTCTTACATGACTCACAATTAATACATACCTCTTTTAATGTTTGTAACCTTTCTTTCTTCACCCTTTTGTAATCCACATCATTACCCCACGCTTTACTAATCATTTGTTACAATTTATCAAATGCACAATGGACAAATTGCAAATGTAACCGTAAACAGGCCTTTTTCCATTTTTCCTCATTTAATATGGAATTTGTTTCCTTAAGTGCTAACCACACATTCTCTCTATTCCTTATCTCTCTCAATTTTATTCTAATATGACCCTTATTTTCTATGTTAATGGGTA
This sequence comes from Armadillidium nasatum, assembly GCA_009176605.1. NCBI lineage: Eukaryota > Metazoa > Arthropoda > Malacostraca > Isopoda > Armadillidiidae > Armadillidium > Armadillidium nasatum. The sequence goes on along the minus strand of SEYY01018638.1, from coordinate 76,820 downwards.
TTTTCTCTTTTACTATAGGGTGCTTACACTCTAAATATTTAACAAAATTAACAAAATCTATCCTAGCTCCTAATTTGTCTAATACTACTGTTCCTATTAACCACGGGATATTACCTTCTACTATTTCTGTTTCTAGTAAAGCTTTATGATTACCTAAGACAATCGGAATTAAAAATTTTCTATGACACTTATATTCCCTTTCCCCGAAAACATAAGTTGCTTCTATCTTCCTTTCAGATTCCTTCATCCTCACTAGTTCTTCCCTACTTAATGTCGAAAGAATTACTCCTAGTCACAATTCTCCCACCACACTGTTCTTACAACCAGTATCGACTATAGCACTGATTATATCCCAGTTGTCCTCTTCCATCCCTCTATTCCCCAATAATATCACTTCTTTTGTTACCTGTTTTCTTTCATTACACATATTAGCCAAATGTCCTTTTTCTTTACATTTGTAACATTCTTTATCCCTCATCCAACAAGTTTTCCATCACATGTCCTTTCTTTCCACAACCATTACATTCTTTATCATTTCTTCTAATATTCCGGACAGAACTTTTGCATATGTCCCTCCTTTTTACAGTTATAACAAACGTTCTTCCTTTCAGTATTTTTATTCCTCTCTCCACTGTACCATATCTTTTCCTTGTTTTGGGTTCTGAAAACTCTTTCCCATTATTCCTACTAACAAACTAGTCACTCTTTCATATGACAAATCTCCGTCTAAAGCTCCTAACATTATTTTTTCTTCATTTTCAGATAGTTTACTCCTTCCCAACAACAATCCACCTTTATGTTCCTCTCCTAGTTCAGCCATTCCAGCTGCATTACACCTCCTCAATGCCACATCAAATCTACTTACAAAGTCCTGTATATCCTCCATAGGTTTCCTTTCAATTCTAAAAAAAGCGTTCATACTATCCATCTTTTCTCTTTTCTTGTCACTACTATACTTCTTTTCTAGAACACTCATTATCTTGTTTACTCCCTCAAGGCTCGCTATCTCTTCTCTCGGTAATCCTCCCACTAGTTCCCATGGTTCTCCACTCAGTGCACTCCTTATAGTTAAACCCGGGTATTTATCCACAGTTTTATTTCTCCATATCCAATCTTCCACTTTACCCTTCCACTCCAAAAACATCTCCTTCTTCCCATCAAACACGGGACATTTTTCACTCCTTCTTTTCTCATTACCCTCGTCGTCTGATCCCATTTTTTTTACCAAATTAATAATTGAAATTAGAATTGATTCATAAAACTTAAAATCTAAAAAATATAAAATACTAACCTTACCTCAAAACGAAGATCTTAAATGAATCTATAAATGACAAATTAACTTTCAAGAATAAAAAGATAGGAAAAAGTAAAGTAAAGATTATTAATAGACAATGAAAGTTCATTGTCTCTTCTTTCTTCAATCGTTAATTTTTCTTGTCAACTTCAATTATATATGTTCTTCACACTTGAATTTGATTTTACTTCTTTATTAACTCTAAACACTATAAAATTCTCCATAAATCATTAGCATATTTATTTGTCATCTAATTCTTAAAAATTTAAATTTCATTATTTGTCTATACCTAAAAGAAAAATAAAATTAAAATTAAAATAAAATTCACTATAGAGGAACCCATACTTGACATATCAGCATAGGCCCCCATGTCACAGAATGAGTTTCCCAAATACCTACCTGAAAAGAAATCATATATATATATATATATATATAATATATATATACCACAAATTTTGCTTAAATTTTATTTTATAATTAAAAAAACTACTTAAAATTTCTAGAAGTAAAAAATAAAATAATATAAAATATCGATATATCGATATATTGATTTTGAAAATATCATCGATATTTTTTTTTCGATACTGTCTCGCTTAAATTATCTACATAGTTAAAGTCTATGATTATCTAGTCTATGTTATATACTAAAAAATATTTATATCGATATATATCGAAACTTTTTCGGCATCCCTACTGGGAACCCTTTTCAAAAAAGTTTTCTTCCTAAGTATGATTGCAGGAATATTATAACTTTCTGCAATCGACACCACCCTGCATCATCATGCGGGATATGGTGGTATATATATATATATATATATATATATATATATATATATATATATATATATATATATATATATATATATATATATATATATATATATATATATATATATATATGCACATTAAAAATATCACAAATTTTGCTTAAATTTTATTTTATAATGGAGCAGAAAACTACTTAAAATTTCGAGAAGTAAAAAAAAAATATCGTTGGTTCGATACTGAGGATAAAATATCGATATATAGCGATATATCGGTTTTTCAAATATCATCGGTATTTTTGAATACTATCCATAGTCTATGATACTATCGTAAAAAAATATTTATATCGATATATATCGAAACTCTTTCGGCATTCCTAATTATTACTCATTGTGGTAGAACATTATTTTGTCTGTGGGCGAAAATTTCTGGTTATAAGAATATAAACAAACAAACCTTGCGATTTAAAACTTGAGATTTCAGAGTATAAAAGTGTATTAGGAAGACGTTTAAGTATCGCCTTGTGAGGTTATGCTATGTAAGCTTATGTATAATCTGGTCAGAGACGAATTTAAAATAGTTGCAGAGGTTGAATCCTTATAGGTTCTTATTATTGTTATGAGTAGTAAACAATGCAGAAAAGGAGCCTTAATGTGTACCCCTTCTCAGGGTCAGGCCAAACGTTAATATATAGGTATTATCATAATTGATGATTTCTATTTTCCTGATATTGATTGGAATACTTTGTACTTTTTAAACTATTTTGTTATTTATTGACTGTATGCTTCATAATTTTTTAAGCCAGATAATTGATGAAACAATAAGATCCAATGCATTATCAGACCTAATATTTGTTAATGAAGATTATTTGGTTAATAATATTACAGTTGAAGAAAATTTGGGTAACAATGATCATAAAATAAGGTTTAATTTAAATGGAATAGCTAAACCATTTTTAGCAGAAAAAAAGGTAAAAGTTTGACTTTAAAAATGCAGACTTTGATGGATTTACAAACATACATGGAGTCATTGACTGGGATAAGGAATTTGTTGCTGTCAGTCTCAAAACATACTTCCATTCTCTCTCTCATTTAGGTGACCACAATTATTCAGTAAGAAGCTCTTACTCACCAGTAGAAATGGTCCGTCCAAGGAGCTATTTCAAAATAAACAGTTGAACACAGTCAGGATAAAAATGCACAGACAATTAGTAGGGCACCCCGTATTGATCAAAATATGAAGGATAGATATAGTTATTGTAAAAAGATGGGACATAACCTTGGGCCAGTGCTAATCTAGACCTTTCAAGATTTTGTGGGAAAAGAAGGCACACTTTTGAAAATTATCTTTCCAATAACAGATGCCTGCATTGTAACCAGGAAGGGCATTTGGTGCAAGATTGACCCATCAAAAACAATATCCACCTATGTTGTCCTATATGTAAAGGTGAACATTTAGGGAAAGATTATCCAACAAAGATGAGAGACAAAGTTGCTCTGATGTGGAAGACCTCACATGAGAGTCTGAACCTTCTACACCAAATCCGCAAAATATTCTGGAGAGTCTTAGAAGGTCTCAGAAGCAAACTCTTCTGGAGCTGAACCAAGAACAAGACAACCCTTACCTTGATGATATCCAAACTGATCATAACAGAAAAACTATCACTGGGAACACTGAACATAACATTATTACATTAGGAATGACTAAAGCTATTCTTAACACTATAATTATTAATGTTGCTATAAGTGATCAACCCCATTTGGGTAACCTTACTGCTTTCGTAAACACAGAGGTAGGTGTTAGTCTAATATCCTCTGGTCATTACCATAAGTTAAAGAAAAGTTTCCGCTTGAGGGAACCCTGTATAATAGTGTAGTAGGAATAGGAAATGTTTCATTTCCTGTATTAGGAAGTGTAACTGTCTCTTAGATTATCTACTGCCTATTTTCTCAAACCTAAAAAATTTGTTGTAATACCTGATGGGATCACAGAATATAATCTAGTCATTGGGTATGACATTTTAAGAAAAGAGCACCTATTGCCAGACCCACATAAAGGAGAACTTGTACACAGAACAGGTTATGTTGTCAAAACTTGTATCTATGGATATACAAATGGCCAATAATACCCATTACCAGTGTGCTGACAGAAGATGCGATAATACCACACAAGAGTTTCCTTACCATTGGGGTTTGTGTAAATAACCTAACATCTCCAACTGGAAAGTTGACAAGGAGTGAGGCCAGAGGACCCTAACATCACCACACAATTTGATCATCTAATCTGGAAACTTAAAAATTGCAATGATCTTTGACGTGTGTGGTGTAGCTCTATCTTGCTGAAACAACACACTGAAGAAGCAACTTGGTTTCCTATCTTTGTTAGACAATCCCTAAGTTTTCCCCTTTAAATATAGGACAACATAGATGAATATTGTTTTTGATGGGGCATTCTTTCACCAAATACCCTTCCTGGTTACAATGCAAGCATCTATTGTTGGAAAGAACAAATTTCAAAAGTGTGCCCTCTTTTCCCACAAAATTGACAGAAAGGTCTAGATCAGCACTGATCCATGGTGTCCCATCTTTTTACAATAACATCATCTACCCTTCATATTTTGATCAATATGGGGTGCCCTACAACACTTTTGATGAAGTAACACTACCACCAATTGAACACAAAAAGAAAAAAAAGGATATGTTTCTACTGTGACTATTTCCCACTCCACACGATTGTATATATTATTAGTAAAACTCTTTACAAAATATGTTAATGCAATAAGGACAGTTTAAATTATTTACTTTTAAATTAATGATGTACATTTAAACGGTGTAATTGTATTGTTTCAGGGCAAAAGAATCAAGTGTGTTCTTTAACTTTTCCACCATAAATCTTGCACTCTTCACTCTTCATACAAACACCACTCATGACAGATGGAATAATTAATAATAAAAGGGAAGCGTAAGGTTAGGTGCAAAAATTAGTAAATAAAATTAAAGCAATTTCACTGGTGACCAAAAAAAAAAAAAAAAAAAAAGTTTAAATAAAAGTTGAAGTTGATGTGTAATAAACATAAGATATGCTTAATAAAAGTTAATACGCAAGTTGTCCACATAAGAATAGCTGTTTCGATCCAAGATACTTAGTATGAGTTTTTTTTTATGGGCTCTGGAGCTAGTTCCTGTAACAGGAACACTGACAATTAAAACCTTTCCTAATCTTTAAGATATTATAAGCTAACATTCTATAAAACAATAAATATTAAGAAATGTGTCACTTACTCAGAGGTCTGAGGATTCTATATATAATACAGGAAAAGAGGTCTTCAATATGACTGCAGATATCATGAAACACTGTAACCAAGATCTTATTTTGATTTGTTTCCTTCTTATTTTATTTGGAATAGGTCATGAATGCTTGAAAAATTATTTTAAAAATGAAAAAAAATTTTCACAAATGCTTCTGAAAGAATAGAACAATTAATACACACCTTGTCAATATATATATATATATATATATATATATATATATATATATATATATATATATATATATATATATATATATATATATATAGGCTTAGGTATAGATTGTTTCTGAGTTTCGATATTTTTTATATCGATTTTTTTACATCAATATTTTATTTTAATCGATACTTTCCTACCTAACGAGTTTCAGTTACCTTGACTGTTCAAGATATGTGTAATTTGTTCTTTTCAGTTCAGATACCTTAAATTTAGGTTATGTTATAAACTATAAGTACATTAAAATTATTATTATTTAGGTTAAATTACGGCATCTTCAGTAGTTCAGGTTATGGTAAGTCGAATTAGGTTCTGCTAGAAAAGTAAGTAATAATAATTGTGTGTATGTCTAGTGTAATAGTACCTCTGGCAACTTTCTTGTTTATGTTAGGCTTCTCCGATATTTTTGATTTTCGATATTTTTTAACAATCGAAACTCAGAAACAATCTCCACCTTTACCATATATATATATATATATATATATATATATATATATATATATATATATATATATATATATATATATATATATATATATATATACACAGTATATATATATATAGAGGGACTGACTGGGGATGGAATTTTGCCAGGGTAACCCAAATTTGGCCAGAGCTTGGCTGTGGTTGCTTAAAATATGTAAAGAGGTCAAAAGCACTGAAATTTTAGGTTAAGAAAATTAGATTTAATTGTAAGGAAGGAATAGAATAGTCAACATTCACTTAAATTAATGATTATATGCATTTTTCAGAAAAAAATTCAGAAAGTTACAGATTTTGTATAATAAAAGTTTGAAAAAAGTACAAATTTTTGCTTTTTTTTTCTGATTCACAATAGTGATTCAACAGGTTTACTTAGCTAAACCCTAAGTTAAAGTTTTGAAAAATGTAAGATATAAGATTATCAATATAACCTTTATTTATACATATCATTGTTATTTTATTGCTGTTTATCAAATGTGTATCATTTAGCTACATTATTTCAAAATTATTTTGTTTATACTTTCATTCGCTATGGCTATAAGATCAGATTCAGCAGTATGGGAATACTTTACAATGTTTCAGAATAGGCTCAAAATAGCTAAATGTAATATCTGCTGCTACAATGTTTCAGAATAGGCTCAAAATAGCTAAATGTAATATCTCCTGCCTGGAAATTAGAAGAAGATCTCCTGATGCCCCAAGTAAAAAATTTTCAACCAAATCTCTATGGGGGCATCTAAAATCAAAACGAAAAATGAACATTCACAAGCAAAAGAGGAACTGTTAAAAGAAAACGAAAATATTGAAAAAGCAAGAAGAAAAATCTTAATTTTCTTATATTTTGTTTGATTTAATCTACAATTAAAAAGTACAATTTTCTATTTTACCCCTGGATGGTAAACCCTGGTTTTCCCTGATTATTAGCCAAGACTGGGGCCCCAGTCGGTCCATATATATATATATATATATATATATATATATATATATATATATATATATATATATATATATATATATATATATATATATATATATATATATATATATATATATATATATATATATATATATATATATATACTGTAAAAGTGGGGTAAAACTAACCAGCCTCAAAAGTAAATTTTAATAAGTTTTTTGTTTTTTATGAAAGAAACTTTATATTCTCGATTTTGGATTTTTTGGTAGAATAGTCTTCATATTTCAATGTTTTGTATAAAAGTAGTTTCATAAATGACAAAAATAACTCAAAATAATTACTCCCTTTGTGGGTACTTTTTTTTTTTTGACAAAATTTTAAATTTTCTAAGGTCTGTCCCCCAAAAAACATTATGTAACCATTGAACTTTAAAAATTTGAAGAATATGAAAGGGAAGTGTTTGCATTTAAAATACTGTAAATTTTCTTTACCGTTTAGAAATTATTGTTGTTCAAAAGCTGGGTAAAACTAACCAGAAAAAATTTGAGATAACACTTGTTATTTTTTTACCAATCTATGTGAGATTTTCAGAGGTTATAAAGTTGGCTGAGATGCACATTTTTTATTTAGGAAAATTTTTTGTATACCCAACGATTTTGATTCTGGGCACAGCAAATTTTTGAAAATTTTTCCTGTGCATATTATCAAAATGGTTGGAAATGCAAAAAATTTTCTAAATAAAAAATGTGTATCTTGCCCAACTGTATAACCCCTTCTAGGTTTTTTTTCATATTCAACCATTTTGTTGCTGTGCATGGGAAAATTTTTGAAATTTTTCCCATGCACAGCACCAAAATGATTGAGTACAAAAAATTTTTTTTTTTTTTGCAGAGGTTATACAATTGAGTGAGATACAGATATTTTATTTAGAAAATTTTTGGTATGTTCAACTATTTTGTTGCTGTTCATGGGAAAAACTATTAATTTAAATTTTTCTAATGCACAGCAACAAAATGGTTGAATAGGTATATAAAAATTAAATTTTTTTTTCAGAGATTGTACAGTTGGGCAAGTTACACATTTTTCCATTTAGGAAAAATTTTTGTGTACCCAACCATTCTGGTGCTGTGCATGGGAAATTTAAAATTTTTTTTCCTGTGTGCAGCCTCAAAATTGTTCTAAATAAAAAATGTGTATCTCACCCAACTATACAACCTCTGAAAATTTCATGTACTCGTCAAAGGTAGAAGAAAAAGTTATGCCCAAAAATATTTATGAAACAAATTTGATGTTTCATGAAACAGAATTTTTGAAATTTCTTGGCATAACTTTTTTTCTACCAATGACAAGTTCATGAAATTTTCAGAGGTTATATAGTTGGGAGAGATACACATTTTGTATTTAGAACAATTTCATGAACTCATTATGGGTATAAAAAAGGTTATGCCCAAAAATATTTTTTATGAAAAAAATTTGGTTTCATGAAATGTAAAATTTTTATATATTTTTGGGCATAACTTTTTTTCTACCTGTGAAGAGTTCATGAAATTTTCAGAGGTTGTATAGTTGGATGAGATACACATTTTTTATTTAAAACAATCTTTTGTTTTTTTTTTTTTTCTTTTATTTTTTTTTTTTTTTTTTGCTGTTGGAGCTTTACCTCCTCCTCCCAAGCTCCCAACTCATTTGTCTAAAATTGTAATATCTTCTAAAGAAGTTCCTTTCTGCTCACTCTTATCATTACACTAAGAAGGCATACAGTACCAATGGTATCTCCTGTGGTTTTCAAAATTTGTGCTTTTTACTTGCACCCTACTTTGGCAAAATATTTTCTCTCTGTTTCTACTTCAGTCTTCCCTTCTCGCTGGAAATATGCTCTCAATCAGCATGTGCCGAAAAAGGGGAACCTCTCCATGTCTTCAGCTACCGTCATATTTCTTCAATCTCCTTTCTTTCTAAAATTTCTTGTGGAGAGTTGGAAAAAATCTCTGATTGCTAGTATGACTTTCATTAAAAAGTTTGTGTGATTCTTTTCCCTTCTCTCTGACTATTGGTCCTCCTCTCTTTTTCATTTCAGTAATTTTGGTGCTGCACTAGACTTATCGAAAACCTCCAAAAAAGTGTTGCACAAATCTTTGATTTTTAAACTTCCCTCTTTCAGAATTTATCCTCTCTGATTTTCTTTCCAGTCATTCTAAAGCAGCTGTTGTGGACTGCCAAAGTTCTTCCTTAAAATCTATTAATAATGATGTTTCTCAGTGATCTATCCTAACTCCAACTCTTTTTCTAGTTTTCATTAAAGACCTTCTCAGTTAATCACGTTCCCATTCCAATGCTAATGACCCCACCCATCATTACTCATTAGAATTTGAAAGACACCACTCCCAATGGCAGTTTATTCCAATTAAGTTGCATTCTTTTTATAGGGTTGTTCTCCCCTGTATGGAGTATGCCTCACATCTGGGGTGGTTTCACTCACGCAGCTCTCCTTGATAAGATGGAGTCTATGACATTTTGTCTTAATGACTTCCACTTTCATCCCATCGAACTGTTGCATAACACACATTACTAACAAAAGTACAATGGACACTGCTCTTCTGAACTCTCATTACATTTCTCCTCTATTGAAATGGACTTGTTCAACTTGCCTTTCTTCACAGTCTTATCCTTTCTCTGTCCAACTGTCTGATCCCAATAAGTTTTTTATTTTATAAAAAAATATATATATTTTTTACTATTTTTATCACAGTTTAACACAAACAAATATTTAATGCAACCAGACAAATTTTTAATACAACCAGCACTTGGGAGTGTTATTTTTTTTAAACATTTTTAATATAAATGCCAGTCTTACCGTTTGGCTTCTCTCTCATCTCCAGAAAATACTTCTTTTTCTATCCTTCAAATCGGTGGAATGGTAACTAGACCAAATTTTCTGGCAGTTTTTTTTATTATTAATCTGATTTTTATCTACTAAACTGATTTGCCTCCAAATAGTCAGAATTATCTCACTTTATGGTGCTCTTCAAAAAGACAATGCACAAGTTTAATTTATCACACATTTTTTAATCTATTCGCTATAGAAATGTTAGGGTATTCTTTTATAAGGATTTGAAATCTCCTAGATCTTATAAATTTTTATTATTATTGTTACCATTTTTGAAAATCTATTTAAGGTTATTTATGGGGTTATTGAAGATAATGTATTCACTATACCTATACAATAGTTAATTTTTTATTTAATTGTAAGCATACAAAAATTATAATTATTTAGAGTATACTTTACTTAGTATTAGGTTTTCATATACATATTTTTGTTTTGTTTTGTTTTCAGAAGAATAAATGCTATGAAATCGGAAGTAAATCAGAATATTTAGTAGATAATCTAAATTCTTTTTTACCAAAGACTATTTACAAAACTATAATTTTGTAAGAATTATGAATCAGCATTTGTGTAACAATGAAACTAATACATCTGGACTACTACAAAAGTTAAATATTAGCTCAAGTGGAAGAAATTTACCAAATCCAAGTGATAGATCAAATACTGCAGGATATCTGAGACCTCTTTCTCCACTGCTTAAAGAGTCTGATAAGAAAATTGGGTTGTATATTGAAGATAGATTTCTAAATTCAGGAGCAACAACTTACTCACAAAATGCTTTGCAAGTTCCTGTTGAAAGAACTATATTAACTACAAACTATCAAAGCAAAGATTTTAGATGTACTGGAAATGTGTCATGTAATCAAACCAAAGTAAAAGTATCTCCATTAGTATCACCTTCTAGTCAAATATATCTTCCTGAAAATGCACATGTATCTCAAAGCTTTAACATAAGTCCTATTCAAGAAAATTTTGTTTCTACTGAAAACTATAATTGCAGCATGACAAATTCGAATATTCCACAGAATTACATTACTGATAATTCATTAAATTATCAAGAAACATCAAATGCAAGCCTACCCCTTAGTTTTTGTTCTGGAAAATTGCCTTCAATTGAAGTAAATGGCCATAGGAATATGTATGACAACGCATTGACTACAAACAATATGTCATTACCACCAATGGAGCAGTATATGAGTTCTTTAGATTATTTGAATGAAACTGAAGATATAAATTATCAGTATCCTGATTATTTGGGAAATGAAGCTTATTTATCAAAGGAAACAGTGGAAGTTTTGGGACCAGAAGAGGTTAGGTGGTTTTATAAATCAGAAGGTGATAAGAAATGGACACCTTTCATTGGATATGATTCTATTAAAATCGAATGGGCATACAGACATCTTCTTCATAAATCTGTTACTAATGATGCAAGTCCCATTGATTGTAACTTCAAGAGTGATGTTAGTTATAAATTGATTGAGAAAAATAACACAGACAGACCTGTTGTATGTGGTGGTTTATATGAAGTGGATGTGTCTTTGTTAAAAGGATATAGCATATATTGGAAAGGTTAACATATAGTTTCTTTGCTAATAAATTGAATTAAAATGACTATATATTCTTGTAATAATGTCTTATTTTAACATTTCATAATTTTTTTTTTTTTTTTTTTAAAACCACTTTATCATCATTTATATACTAGTTTTGCTCTTAGGTGAAGAATTTCAAATTATGAGGGGGACTTGGTTTTATGAAGGAAGTTGGTTACCTGTAGAAACTATTATAGCCAAGCAGATTGAAGCTGAACATTTAGCACAATTTCAAGGAACAACTGTTACAACGAGTATATGTGAAAAAGATTCACAGCAAGGTATATATATATATATATATATATATATATATATATATATATATATATATATATATATATATATATATATATATATATATATATATATATATATATATATATATATATATATATATGAACCGACCGGGGCCCCGGCCCTGGCAAAAAATCAGGAAAAACCGGGGTTTGCCAACCGGGGTTAAAATGGGAAATTATACTTAAGGGGACAATCAAATTTCATTTTTTTTTTTTAAAAAATTTTAAATTTTCAGCCGATTCTCCTAAAATTTTCAGTGTATACAGCTTTTCTCTTTTTCTAGTGTTTTCCTGAGTCTATAACTATTAATTTTTTTTTTTTTTTTAATTTTTTTTTTTTTTTTTTTTTTTGGAAATTTGACCCTTTTCAAATGAATGGCGAGGCCAAACCACTTTTCGGAATGACCTGAAATTTGTACTGTATATTCAGAATTCTATTGGCAACAAAAACTTGTAACAGACTTTTGTTCCTAGAGTTACAGGAAAAATGTTTTAAGCCCAAAACTGAACAGCTATTAAAAAAAAATTAAAATAAAAAAACTACAACTATAACATTTATTTTTGGTGGGTGTATAGAGGAGGGATGGGGATACAAATCCTTCTCTATACTTTATTCAATGCGATTCGTTGGTTTCGAGATATAGCCTTGAAGACGGTCATTTTTTTTAACCAAATTTCATAAATTCCCAAAGTTTTTTAGGCTATATCTCTCTTCAAACAAATAGCATGTAATAATATATATATATATATATATATATATATATATATATATATATATATATATATATATATATATATATATATATATATATATATATATATATATATATATATATATATATATATAATTTTTTTCTCCTCTGGTGAGCAAAGGCCGAAGGGCCACCAAATTCCACCAGAATTGGGGAACTGTGAACCTGGTCGCTAATGGTCGATGTGACCCGACACACGGAAATTGAAAATGTGCAAGTCAAAGGAAGTTGGGGAAAATAGATAAAGGGAGTGTGTTCCAGACTTTACCAGTAGAGTACATGTAAGAGTGAGCACAGCGGTTAAGTCTGGGGTCGGAGAGATGGACAGAGAAAAGATGAGACTGTAGAAAGTCGTGTCGCACGAGCCTTTCTCAATGGAGGAGGTATGCTACATGAGAGTTCAGAAGAGCAATGTCCGTTGTAATAGCGAAAGTATAGAGAAAGTGACGCAACAATTCGACGGGAAGAAAGAGATTGGAGAGAGTAAGTAAGAGCAAAAGAGTTTATAAGATGAAAGGCCCTAGACTCCACCTTTTCGAGAAGAGCTGTATGTGTGGAACCACCCCAGATGTGCAAGGCGAACAACATCCCTATACAGAGCAAGCAAATATATATATATATATATATATATATATATATATATATATATATATATATATATATATATATATATATATATATATATATATATTATATATATATATATATATATATATATATATATATATATATATATATATATATATATATATATAATACATACATACATATATTTAATGTTGCCCTGTCCCCCCACCAAACAATGTCCAAAAATAAGAAATTAGTAGGTAGCATTTTTTTTTTTTAATTTTTTTTAAAAAAAGTATGATTTTTGCAAAAAAAAAAATTTCAAGTGCTTATAAATTTTTTTCTAGACGTGATATCAAAAATCTGTTCTCACCAATGCAAGAAATTGGGGCTAAGATTATTCTCTTTAATTTTCAGCCCATGTGGACCAGTGGTTTGACCATGCTATTCATTTTTTTTTCAACTTTTGGGTCCAAATAACTTTCAAACCGTTATATGTTCAGAAAAATGCTCGAAATCAACTCAGAACTTCGGGACAAAATGCATATACCCTGAAAATTTCAGCTTAATCTGTCAAATAATAATAAAAAATATTCAAACAAAATATAAGAAAATTAAGATTTTCCTTCTTGCTTTTTTAAAATTTTCTTTTTTTCTGTTTCTTTTGATAATAGTGAATGTTCATCTTTGTGTTTTGTTTTTAGATAACCTCATAAGAGTTAGTTGAAAATTTTTTACTTGTAGCAGCTGGAGGTCCTCTTCTAATTTCCTGGCTGCAGATGTTACATTTAGCTATTTCGAGCCTATCCTGAAACATTGTAAAGTACTCCCATACTGCTGAAGCTGATCTTTTAACTATATTGACTGAAAGTATAAACAAAATAATAATTTTGAAATAATGTAGCTAATTGATACAAGTTTGATACATAGCAATAAAATAACAATGATATGTATAAATACAGGTTATATTGATAATTTTATATCTTACATTTTTTCAAACTTTACATTAGGGTCTTACCTAGATAAAACTGTTGAATCACTATTATGAATAAAAAAAAATTTTTTTAAAAATTTTTTGTACCTTTTGTTATACAAAATCTGTAATTTTCTGATTTTTTTCGGAGAAAATCCATATAATCATTAATTCAAGTGAATTTTGGCTATTCTATGCCTTATAATTAAATCCTCAATAAATTATATCTAATTTTTTTGAAGTAAAATTTCAGTGCTTTTGACCTCTTTACAAATTTTAGGCAACCCCGGCCAGAACCCCGGCCCTGGTCCAGGGTCCCTATATATATATATATATATATATATATATATATATATATATATATATATATATATATATATATATATATATATATATATATATATATATATATATATATATATATATATATATATATATATATATATCACCACCTCAAATGGCTTTTATCTAATTCTCATGATCGAGTTGGTGAACTTGCCTACCACTTTTCTATCTAGGACAATCTTGAGCAGTTGGTTCAATTTCTTATCCGAATACTTGACTGTCTTGGTTATGAACCAAACATTCTTGATCTTTTTTTGACTTCTTATCCTTCTCCTTACACTGTTAAACTCTTTCCTCCTCTGGGTTCATCCAATGACCTCCTTATCTCTGTATCTTGTTCAGTCTCTTCAAGTCTTCCACAAGAATTGCTCCAGCCTTTGGCTAGGAGAGATTTCTGGCTCTTCGGTACTGCTAACTGGTCTGACTTGCAGTTGTACTTCTGATTTGAAATGGAATGATTCCTGTTTTCATGGGAGTGATCCCTTGGAATGTGCAGTATGCATAACTTATGTGATTCTTTTTGGCATGGAGGTGTACATTCCATATTCTTTCCCTTCTACTAAATCTAATGAACCTTGGTTTAATTCTGCTTGTTCTTGTGCTATTCGCTTCAGTAATGTCTTCAAGGATTACCATCATCATCAAACTCTAGAAACTCATGCAATATATATATATATATATATATATATATATATATATATAATATATATATATATATATATATATATATATATATATATATATATATATATATATATATATATATATATATATATATATATATATATATATATATATATATATATATATATGGTTTTAAAGTCTGCTAAAACTCTGACTATTTCTATATAGAAAGTTAATGTCTTCTATTGCACACGAACCAGCAACTTTTAAGATGGCAAGTCTTGTGCATTAACTACTAGGCCATTGTGGTTTAAGGAAATCGCATTGGAACTTCTATTGGAGATTTCAGATTTAATTATGGTTCCAGTTACAGCATGAAACTTGCAAAATTCCAGATAGATGTGGAATATATTAACTTTCTGATATACACCTCTTGGAATCTAGAGTTCATCATTTTTTTTCAATATACCAGACTCATTATGACTGTTATAACAGAATTGTATGATGTGGGCTAATCCTGCCAGGGTGTGAACACTAGCAAGTTTTTATCAGATAGGACTGTAACTTCAATTGCCAACAGTGTGTTGGAAGATGTAGGTATTAAAACTGATGACAATAAGGCATGTCTGATCATAGCAAGCTCAGATGAGTGTGAGAGATTTTATGATGAAATGAGAAAAGAAGAGCAGAACTTCAAATATGTTTATTCATTACGCTTTGATAGACACAAGAACGCAACACAAATAATGCTCCAAGGATCAAATGATATATTCTATAGATTTGTGCAACTTAAAGACCGTTAAACTGTAATATTACCTCACTTATTTTTTCTCCTTCTGATGGTAAAGGAAGAACCATAGCATAAAAGGTTTTAATTCCTTCTTTAGCACTGATTACAAGTTAAGAGATTGTTGAAACATTAATTATTAATCAGCATTTTTAATACTAATTTATTTTTGACATGATTTATTAATTTATAGTTTTAAATATTATCATGGTTGTCTTACGGTATGCTTTTTATGCTTTTACTTTTCTGTTCTTCATTTAAGCATCAACATCAATATAAATTTGGGTAAAGCATTCTTTACATTAGTTTTTAACTTTATTAATCTTGTATTTTAATTATTTTAATGTTGCAGTAATTCACACATTGGCGCTTAATGAAGGTGAAATAGATTGGTTTTCTGCAGTAGATGTTTTTTTTTCTCATGATGCCACACCGTCTCGTTTAATGAGATCTGTTAGCAAGAAACTTGGCTTCCAAAAAAGTAAGCCGATTACTTTTTTAATTTTAATTTTTCTTTTAGTTTTATTGGTTAGTCATTTGTATGAAGGATAATGGATTGTCAATACTCATTTATTAATTCAAATTTTAGTCTGATGAAAATTATTTATTATAATTTTACTGTCAATTTCTTCTAACATTAAATTATTATTATTATTATTATTGCAATGGAAGTAAAAAAGTTGAAAATCTGAAAGGATGATGAAAATAGAAAATACTTCAATATTAGACTTAGATTATGTTCAGCATGAGAGTGATTGAAATGATTGAAAGGAAGCGAGTGAAAAGCTATTATGATCTTTAATGAATATTAAAATTCTGCAGTTCAGTTCATATTGCTGTAGCCCCTTGAAATTTATTTTCTAACTTGGTGTCCACCTTTATCTTCGTTTTTTCCATCAGTTTTTGAGTTTACTTTAAAAATCAACTAATTTTAATCTTATAAATTAAACATACCTTCCTTGCTATATCACTATTTCTTCTCTCAGAATTGTTTTAGGATTTTTAGATTCTCCTTCAATCTGCATCAGTTCTTCTCCTGTCCCCTTTTATCATCCATGCTGATTCCTTTCCAATACTACTACTACTCTCTCCTTTCATATAATATTACAATTTTCTTGTCCAACATATTGGCTGTACTTTTGATATTTCTGATCTCTGAACTATTTTTACTTTTTGATTTGCGTAGGCCTTTTATTCTTCTTCGTTGCTTTATACTTGCTTTCTTTATATTTTCTGCAACAGCTTAATAGCTAATAGGCATAACTTTCCAGCAATTTCCATGTAGATTCTTTTAATATTATGTTACATCTTTCAAAAAATGATTGTTAAATTCAATAAAGGCTAATATTACAAAAACAGAAGAGAATCCTTTTCTTATTTTTTATGTCAGAGAAGACTTACATCATAAAATGTACATAAAAATGTATAAGTGTACAGTAATTGATTATGATTGTATATGTTCTTTGCTGATCTTTTCTATCCTTATGGATTTTCTTAAATTGGAAGAGTTAGTTTTCCCTCTTCAATATATCTTATAATTTTTATAAACAGTATTCATCTTTTGATCCCTTTTACTTCACTTATAGTTATTTCTTATTATTAAAATTAATTTTAATATCAGTCTTATGCTGATATTCAAAAATCAAATGGTAAACGTAAGAATAAATTATTAAAAATTGTATTTATTATAAGGTTTGAAATAATAAGTAAAAATAAATTCTACCCAAAAACCTGAAAAAAATAATAATGAAAACACAATTTATTCTAATCTTATATTTATTTACATTGTATGTAATTTCTTTGTTCCAGCATTCGTAACTCCTTTTTTTAAAATATTAGCTAGTTGTTAATTTTGTATTGACAATTAATTCTATTTCTTATTTATTTTAATTTCTTTTAATGCCTCAGTCTCAATTCTCAACTTTCTACATTGATTTGAAGTAGATATAAAGGTTTCATACAGAGTTTTACTGATAGTTTTCCATTTGAATCTGAAGTAGATATAAAGGTTTTATAGAGAATTTCACTGTTAGTTTTCAAAATAATTGCTATATTTTCATTTCTCGTTCGATCTTTCCAAATTTATCTTAGATATCTCTCCTGCAGTCTCTCCTTAAACTAAGTGTCTTAGTTTCTATCATTGACTTAGGTACCTTTTTTGCTATCCTAGACTTAAAGAATAATGGACATTTCACTGCTTTTTTATTAACTAAAATTTTATCATGGTTGTGAATTTTACTTACCTATATTTCCAAACACTTCGAACATTAAACCCTTGTCATGTATGTTTCCCATCATAATATTCTTTGCATTTCATTCTCTTTACACATTTTATCAATATTTTTCATAT
The DNA here is from genome assembly GCA_009176605.1 of Armadillidium nasatum. Taxonomy (NCBI): domain Eukaryota; kingdom Metazoa; phylum Arthropoda; class Malacostraca; order Isopoda; family Armadillidiidae; genus Armadillidium; species Armadillidium nasatum. Next base: position 58,671 of record SEYY01018638.1, on the reverse strand, counting down.
CTGTTAGTCTTTTTTTTTAATTCCTTAAACTGCTCACCGCAAATGTTGTCTCATATGCAATTCTGACACTATATAATTAACTTGTCCACCTACTGATCTATATAATGTTGTCTCACCTTTATTGAGTTCTTGATTCTCAAAATCTCTCTTCTTCAGGTATTTTTATTTCTTCTATTTACTTTCATTTGATTAATGCCGAAGTAGATTTTGTCGCTACCGTGTCACAACGGTTCAATGATCGAATCATATGCTTGAAGGCACTGGTTCAATCACTAATGCTGATCCTAGGAAGAAAAATTCCCCTCCTTGAACAGGGTAATGCCCGTAAATGCGAACTTATTTATATATATATATATATATATATATATATATATATATATATATATATATATATATATATATATATATATATATATATATATATATATATATATATATATATATATATATATATATATATATATTTCATTTTCTTGAGTAACATTCACTACTGAATTTCTTTACCTCACATTTTTACAATTTTTTTATCTTTATCTGGTACAAAAATCGTCTACCTGTGAACACATAATGCCACTCAATTCACCATTATTTTCCCAATAAGAAAGAATAAATTGTATCATACTTACTTTTCTTGCTCCCTAATTTGTGTATTACTTTGAGTATTGTATTATACAAGAACCTTAAACCCATTCGCAGTTTATTCACTTTCCAAGAATCTTTCCATTTTGCTTCTTTAGATGGTTTCAAATATTCTTCTCTATCTATAAAGAAAACATTTATATCAATAATAATAATAATAATAATAATAATAATAATAATAATAATAATAATAATAATAATAATAATAATAATAATAATGTTTTTATGGTACTTGGTAATTGTTTTATCTTACACACTTAACTGAAGCACATGAGGAATATTTTAATTTCCTAAATGTATCTTCAATACATGTTGTAAAATGTATCTGAATACCTTATCACTAAGTGAAAATGAAAATTATAACTTAAAACACAGTCAGGCGAATTAAATGATGATATAGGATGATGACACATCTCTTGTTTTTAGTTTTGAGTTTTTATATTAAGTAAATAAATTTCAGCTGGATATAAATTGCATCGAGGTTATTGTTTAGACGCTTCTTCAGATGATAAACCTCCAGACATCACACACATAGTTTTCGTTGTTCATGGAATAGGACAAAAGATGGAAACTGGAAGAATTATTAAAAATTGTACAAGGTAATTATTTTGGCGTCATTACCCCCCCCCCCCCCAATAAAATTAGAGAACGTGTCTACACAACTCACTCCAATATACATTCCACCAATAATACTTGTAAGATACTTTTTTTAATATCATATTCTTTAAGACTGCTAAAGTCACTATGTAAGGAAAAACTATAGTATTGTAATGTTATTAAACTTACGATTTTAAAAATTCAAGGTTTTATACATGTTAAAATTGGGCCAGATTTCAGTTTGAGCTAGCTACATATTTAAAAAACTACTTAATTTTCGTAAAAAAGGATTACATTTTTAGAATCCTTGTCGAATTTCAGGTAGGAAACATTGGGAAATAAAAAATAAATTCTTATAATAATAAAGTTTATATAAGTAAAGTTTACATATTTTTAACTCTCGCGAGAATCGTACGTCTGGCAATGTCCGTTTTTTTTCAATTTTTTCGAAATTGGAAAAATGGGAAATACCCCAAATCGTCGACAGGAAAAGTTGTCTACAGTATCATCATCACTCACGGGTCGGGTGGTACGGGGGGCAGAGCCCCTCGTAGACAAATGCTCGGTATAACACCAAATTTAACTTTGTTACGTCATCAATTGTCGTACAAAACCATTTTTATTTTTTTTTTATTTTTTATTTATTTTCAAACATTTTATACTTTTTCTACCTGAAATTCGACAAGGATTCTAAAAATATAATCCTTCTACGTCCGTTAAGTAGTTTCTGAAATATGAAGTCAAACTGACCTTAATATTGAATATTTTTGTTTTCATTTAGAGTTCTGGTATTGGATGAATAATTTTTTTGTAAATCCATAGAAGCGTAGGATGATATAGAAAAAATTTAAAGTATAGCTAGTATGGAATGTCTTTAAATCATGTTTAGGGAATATGAAAGGAACCATAATGAATTTTTATTGATGTTATTCTTTGGCTAAAAATTCAGATTTGAAAAAATTTCTGCTAGAGCTTATTTTATGCTCCACTAATATTCTCGTCGGAATGCTGCCTTTTGTGACTTGTGTAGAACATTTTTTTATGCATAACTAAATATGATAATTAGCTTGCAATTTTGCTCTTCATTTTGTGATAGATTAGAGAAATAATTTATAATTTTTGTAAAAGCAATTTTTTGGTGATTGCTAAGATTGCTCAGGATTTATGTAAAAAAAAAAATTTTTTTTTTAAATTGGTAAAATGAAACAGTTATGTTAAATAAAAAAACGTATTCTAATTCTGGTTTGATTTAAATTTTTCAATGTGATTCAGATATAATTTTGTTGAAAAATTTAGTAAAATTATCATTTGTTGAATGATACTTTTTCGGTTTTACTTCCAGTCTAAGAGAGAACTTAAAATGGCTTAAGGAAAAACAGTTTGCAGGATGTGACTTTGGCCAACAGACCATCGAATTCTTCCCTGTGGAGTGGAGGTCAAACTTGACTTTAGACGCCGGTCTCATCGAATCTATTACACCGCACAAAATAATAGGACTGAGGCAGATGTTAAATGCTTCTTTCATGGATATTATGTATTATAACAGTTCACAATACAGAGAGGAGGTATATATTATATATATATATATATATATATATATATATATATATATATATATATATATATATATATATATATATATATATATATATATATATATATATATATATATATATATATAAATAAGCATTGATTCCTGAAGATCTCTCTCTCTCTCTCTTATAGTCTCGATAATTATGAAAATTGTATAAAATATTTACATATTTTTGAATAAAGAATATTCAAAAACTTTCTCATGTAATTATTTCCTAAAGGCTACATGTTTAAAACAAGTTTTCTGTGGATATTAATAATAATAATAATTATAATAATAATTATATATGTACTGTCATTTAAGCTTAAAATAACAGGAAAAGTGAAATATTTACTATGGATGATGATTCTGTTTCCTAAATATTTAACTTAATATTTTAAAACTTGTATTATAATCCTATTGTTTTAAAAACAACTTAATATTCAAGTATTATTTATTTAATAAAACATGTAAACATTATCAGCGAGAGAGTTTTTCAATATAAATTTCTATTTGTAATTGGTGTCTGCTTAGTATTGACAATTTTTGACCTTTACTTATACTGACCAAAAAATGTTCAGTATTTTTGTTTGTTGTTGTTGTTATTTTTTTTTATTTTATTTTTTTTAAATGATTTTTTCATTTTGTTTTAAGATTGTTAATGGATTGGCTTGTGAATTAGATCGACTGTATACAATGTTCACTGCTCGTAATCCTTATTTTGAAGCGAATGGTGGGAAAGTTTCAGTAATTGCTCACTCACTTGGATGTGTCATTACTTATGATATTGTGACTGGTTGGTGTCCAGCACCTCAGATGAGTCAAAATTTCCTACAAGCATTGGTAATTATATATATATATA
>SEYY01018638.1:42500-50000 GCA_009176605.1 Armadillidium nasatum | reverse complement strand
TGAGAAGAGTAAGTGAGATCGGGAGAATTGAAATTCCCAAGACTACCCTTTCAGGAATTGCAATTTGAATGTTTGAATGGAACCAATAGGAGACAGATATTCCATGAAAGGAATATTTAGTTTAGTTAGATATATAATGTTATGAAGAGGAACACTTGAAGAGGAATTACTAAGATTAATTATATAGAGAGGAAAGCTTAAGTTGTGTGTTTATGAACAAATCCTATCATTATGTGAAATATTATGTTGAGTAAATAGATGAAGGAAATTATTTTTGAGGCTTTGAAAACCATTCATGTTTTCTTTTATCCAGTCCTACTAGAAGTACAGAAAGATCAGAGTTTTAGGCCATTCTTCAAATGCTGCAGCTTGCCATTTCATCTCGAGAAGCTTTCAAAAAGAACAAAGTAAATAAATTTAGTTATCTGTATGAGTGGATAGGCTACAAAGTGTCAAAGAGATCAAAAATGAAAAGTAGGAAAAGAGTGAGGGATAGAACAGAACTTTGAGAAATGGGGTCCCTGTGGAAATAGTTAATGAATAATACCTGTTTATAATAGGTGCTATAGAGCCACCAGCAAGAAAAACAGATAAATATTTAAATAACAAAAGTGGAAATTTAGAAATCATAGATTTTTAAATGTCTTGCACCATAGAAAAAGATTCACCTAATCTCCGAAGGGCAGAGGAACAAGAATTGGATATATATATATATATATATATATATATATATATATATATATATATATATATATATATATATATATATATATATATATATATATATATATATATATATATATATATATATATATATATATAATGTAACAAAGATGGATCCAACTTTAAAAGTGATTCTTATAGATCTAACATGACCTCCTGGCTTGCCTAGCAAGTGATGGTTGATTCTGTTCATCCACTATATATATATATATATATATATATATATATATATATATATATATATATATATATATATATATATATATATATATATATATATATATATATATATATATATATATATATATATATATATATATAAAATAAAATCAGAATTGAACCTTTGCTTTGTCCGAAATTTTCTCTCGTATCACCTGTTACAATTCATTCTTATTCTTCTACTGACAAAACTTCATACGACGAAATGACTCCGGAATTGCTTAGCAAATCATCTTCGAGTAAAAGTGATACCCCTCCCGATCAGCTCGAGAATGAAACATTATCTTCTCAACTTCCTACAACTCCCAGCAAAGGTATCTTTTTTTATTTGAAATTCATCTTTATATTATAACTTGTAGGCTTTGAATATATTTACATTTTAATTATAGTTTAGCTATCATGTTCATTAATATATTTAAAATTATATCGTAATTTTATCCAATCGTAACTTTTTTATATGCATTGAATGAATCAAATTTGACATGCTTTTATTTTATTATTTCATTTGTAGCTCTTGCCTACTCAGGTTCACCAACCCTCTTTTTCCTCCGTATTTATGTTTTTAATTTTTTGGTAAATATTGTTTTGTCTAATCTTTAAACTTTTCTACTTCTTTGTTTTATTATTATCATTATTATTATTATTATTATTATTATTATTATTATTATTATTATTATTATTGTGTCATCATCTTTAAGTTTTAATATTATTATTTTTTTATAGGCTCAACTTCTTGGAACTTCTTAAACTTCATCAAACAACCTAAGAAAGGTGTCGAGACCTCTTCTCAAAATGTCTCTGTCGAAGATGTAAAATTTTCTGAAGGTGAATTGTCAAGTTTCCTTAACATATATATATATATATATATATATATATATATATATATATATATATATATATATATATATATATATATATATATATATATATATATATATATATATATATATATATATATATATATATATATATATATATATATATATATATATATATATATATATATATATATATTAGTAACAAAAAACATGTTTTTTAATACAAGATCATGCTTCGAGGTCTTAATTAGAAAAAAGATTGGTTTTGATATTGGTCTTATCATTGGAGTTCCTTAAAAGAGTTTAGAATAATCCCTAAATGCTATGCATCTTTATTAACAGATCAATCATTTAAAGCAATTTAATATTAAAATTGTGCTGAATTCTGGGATCATGTGCTGTTGTGTTTCATTAAATACATTTTTATAATAATAGAGGCAATGGAGAAGTTGTAGCTCGGGATTTATATGGAATTTAACGCTTCATAGCGCCTTTTAGGGTCTTTTATCTTAAAATATTTAAGCTTAAAGCTAATGTGATTCAAAATATTTAATTTAGATTTGTTTCATTCAAAGGAGAATCTGATCTTAAATCGGAACTCCGTATTCGTCTCCAAATATGTAAAAAGGTATATTTTATTTATTTATTTTTTTTTCACATATCCTCTGGTGGGAAACACCAGGGTACTACTTGAAATTCACCAGAGTTAGAAAGATCCAACCAAATATCATTCAATCAAGTGCCGACGTGAACTGAGGCGTCTTTTGAAAGAGTTTGTTTTAGGAAGCACCGTTTCAGATTTTACTTTATACATGTATGAATAATATTCTCTAAGAGCAATGACACATTTTTCGGTGAATCAGTGTTTCTCATTTGTTTTTTGAGAGCTTGTTTCTTGCGTTATTTTGAATTGTTTATTAAATGTTGTTGTTGTTTTTTTTTTTTTTTTATAATTTTTGAATTATTAATTTTGGTTTCAACTTGCATGAAAAATAACCGGAAATATTGAGTTCCTCAAGACATTGTAGTTGTAACTTGAAAAACTTTTTTTTTTTTTCTGATAATTTGTTCTTGGGTTTTTGTACTTTTTTCTTCCCCCCCCCCCCCTTTGAAGTTTCAATAAGGATTTTCGTACTTTTTAGGGGTAAAACTTATTAGTAAACTTTTTTATTTTTTCATTAATTATATAGTAAAATCTATGACGATTCCAAATCTGTAATCAGTTTTTTAAAATTCCAAGCGGTTCCTGAGAAAAAGGGCTTTAAAGTGACCCCTGTCGAATGATCTTGAAAAACGGTACATTACTTCTGTCCAGAAAAAAACAATTTTTTTTTAAAGATCTATAATTCTTTTTCCGCATTCTTATAGAAAATTTTCTGCTGAATCCAAATATGTAATTAGTTTTACATATTTGCAAATAGTTACCGAGATATGACCCCTCAAAAAATTTCAAATTGGGACCCCCTAATAGAAAACCCCCAACTTTTTGGGGGAAATATTTTCATTTTTTTTCAGCAATTTTATAGTAAAATCTATGCTGATTCCAAATCTGTATTTAGTTTTTTATAGTTCCGAACAGTTTCTGAGAAAAAGACTTACCAAGTTACACCTGTCAATGACCTTGAAAATGTCGGCAAATAGCTGTCAAAGGAAAATTTTTTATTTTTTTATTTTTAAAATTAATTTTCTAAAGTTTTATAGAAAATAAAACGCAGATTCCAGATCTGCAATTAGTTTTCCATAATTCGAAATAGTTACTGAGATATAACCACTCAAAAAATCTCAAAGGGGGACCCTGCAAAGCAAGGGCACTAACTTTTGGGGGTAAAAATTTTTTTTTTTTTTTCATCAGTTCTTTAGGAAAATATATGCTAATTCCAAATATGTAATTAGTTTTTTCTAATTCTAAGCGGTTCCTGAGAAAAAGACTTTTCAAGTGACACCTATCGAATGACCTTGGGTTTGGCAATATACGGCAACTTCAAATAAAATTTTTTTCAATAAATTTAGAAATTTGCTTTTAGTATATTCTTATAGGAAATAATATGCAGATTCCAAATATGTAATTAGTTTTTCCTAACTCCAAATAGTTCCTGAGATATGACCATTCAAACGTTGAATGCATTTTATAAATAAAATTTTGAGTTTTACGTTTTTTCAATTTTCTGAAAATCGCACTTTCAAAACATAAAAATTCGCCAAAAAAAAAATGAGCCCAAATCTGATTTTCAAACCTTTTTTATTGAATTACAGACAGTTAGAGGAAAATAAACACATCTATCTGATCCCCAGATTAATGGCGGTTAATTTTTAATAATTATTTGAACTTAAAAAATTTGTTAAAAATGAAAATTCAAAAATTTGCGATCACTTTGTGCAGCGCTTAAACCATCTAAGCTACCAGCTATTATTAAAATCATGCGTTCATTTGATTCCTACATATTTTTCTAAATCTTTAAAAGAAAAAAGAAAAGAAAACATAAAATATTTTATATTTTATTAAGGATTTAGTGAAAAAAAGTGAAAATGGTTAAAGAGGAGGTTTGGTCCACTAAAAAAAAAAAACTAGCCCAACGATGGGTCTCATGTTACCGAAATATATGCATTAATAGTTACCCTTTAAAGTCGTTTTCTTCTCCCATCTATAAAAAATGGTTCAAAAACCTTATGGAGGGACCCATTCAACTAATGATTTCTGCTATCTGTTAACTTTTAATGTTTGCATTCTTCATATTTGGGTAAAATATTTACAAACTTCAATTTTTCTTACGTTATTGCCTTTATTATTATTATTATTTATATTTATTTTCTTTTCAGTTAAAGGACTTTAAAATATAAACATATTCATATTATAAATATGATAAACGTACTGTGGCATATTTTAATATATAGCAAAATGTTTGCAATAATGTATAATGAATTTTAATATTAATGTGATTAATTTTGAGCGGTATTGTTCATTTCTTTACGATTGACAAAATTTATTAATTATGTAGTATTTTATTAAATAACTAGTTGTATATAATGCTAAATTTTGACATTTGTGAATTAGGATGGATAACTTGCATTTACTAATGGAGATGTTTAAAATAGCTTTCTCATAGTTTATTATGATTAATAATTTCTGACTGACTCATCTCATGGGCTAAGAAACATAAAAGGGATGATTTTGGAAATTACAGACCAGTTAGTTCTCATTGGTAGTTAAAGTTTTAGAAAAATATTGAAAGTTGAATAGGATTTTGAGAGACTCACAACACGTGGTTTAGGAAAGGTAAATCATATCAGAAGAATGTTCTAAAATTTATGGTGAATATTACTGATTGCGTTGACAAAGGAGAACCAATTGATATTGTATGACTTGATTTTAGCAAAGCTTTTGATAAGGTACCTTATAAAAGGCTGATGTACAAGTTATATCTCAGTTTAGTTTAGGAGTAGTTCATGTTTGGACACAGGAGTGGTTGAAAGATAGGAGACAGAGTGTAATATTAAATTGGAAATAAATCATTATAGGAGTTGGTAAAGAGTGGTGTTTCCCAAGGTTCTGTACTGGGGCCTCTTTATATTAATGATTTGGATAAGAGAATAAAATGTTTAGTTTCTAAGCTGGGTTATTGTTAAAAATATTGAGGGATGTTTGAAACTTAAGCGTGATTTAGAATAAACTTCTTGGATGAGCTGAAAAGTGCAAATGAATTTTAAAAATAAAAAATATAAAGTTATTCATGTGGGTTATTCTGATGAGTATTTCATTTATGAAATGTATGGGGAATGGCTTGAGTGTGGATAAAGGAAAAGATTTAGGTGTGATTATCAGTATTAGTTTGGAAATGCCAGAATAGTGCTTAGGAGCTGGGAATTGAGCTAGCTGAATGCTAGGAATTATAAATAGAAATGTTAATTATAAAAGTAAGAAGGATCTGTAGACTCTGTAATGGTTGTGTTAGACCATATATATATATATATATATATATATATATATATATATATATATATATATATATATATATATATATATATATATATATATATATATATATATATGATGCATTTTTGCATTCGAGTCCTCATCAAAATTGACATCCGCTTCCGCACTTTCGAAAATTCAAACATCCTACATCTTCGAAAAATTTAACATCCGCATCCGCAAATGAGAAAAAATGACATCCGATCAATCACTAATATATATATATATATATATATATATATATATATATATATATATATATATATATATATATATATATATATATATATATATATATATATATATATATATATATATATATATATATATATATATATATATATATATTCCCTGTTGGACTTGAAAATACGCTTGCTTATTTCTGAAGAGGGTGGAGCACAGGAATTTTTTGGTTAATGAAGACAACCCAGTAACTGATTTTTCTTTCTTCGAACTAGCTAATTATTAACATGTCCAATATTCTTTTCTACGGTAAATCATTTCACATTTAGTCATTTACCCTTTTAATGTGGGTGACTGCTTATTTCTCGCTTTTACATGAAAGAACCAAAATCACTATATAAATGTGCCAAAATATATTGAATCTGGGTAGATCTTAGTCATCTAATGTCACAACTTTTTGAAATCATCTGACATTTGGCCAAAAAATGAAAATTCTTAAAATAAAGTGATTTTTAAGAATTTTAATTTGAGTTTTCGTTAAATTATTATGATATGTTTCAGTTACTACTGACTATTGCATCTAAAAAATTTTCCTACCTCTAGCTGTGTCCTATTCCAAAGTTATCTTACTGACGTAGAAGTACAGTGATATACAGGGTGAGTCGGGAGGAAGGCACCAAGCTGTGTATTCAATACGTAAATGTATGATCTAAAAAACCTAAAAGTTGTAATCTGATTTTCATTTCTTTTCCAATTACGGCGTTCTAAAGGTTTAAGTTTAAACAACCAATCTAGTAAACTAGCACATGGTAAGCAACAAAAAATTATTTGTCAACTATTCAACTGTTAGTTATGAATTATTTTGAGTGACAACCTTACTATAAGTGATAAACAATGCCACACACCTATTCAAATCCAGAATATGATATTTGTTTATGGCTTTTGCAACGGGAATGCTACAGCTACGGTGAGTATCATCAACGGTTTTCGCATCTTAGAATTCCAGATTAAAACGTATTTTTCAAAACTTTCAAGGTACTGGAAGACCGGTAAACTTCCCAGTGCCCACATCAAATCTGAAGGTGCTAGTAGACAAGATGTGAATGAAGTAGAATGCTTCTGGATTTAATGAACAAAACTCTACGACTAGCTCACGAAAAATTGCCGCACAACTTGAAACTCCTCAAATAAAAGTGATTTCACATTACACAAACCGGACTTATATCAATATTACCTACAGCGTGAACAGCACTTACAACCTGGAGACTATGCTATACGCATGCAATTTTGTTGATGGATAATCGCTATTCGTTATTTTATTCAATACATACTCTTTACCGAAGAAGCAATATTCACTCGTGACGGCTTCGAAAATACCCTCAACTCTTATCAATGGTTTGACGCAAATACCCACAAAATAGCCGAAACAAATTTTCAGCATCGTTTTTCAGTTAACGTGTTGTTAACGTGTTTCAGTTGTTGTGGGATTTTCGATAATTATTTAATTGGTCCTTTCACCTTTCATTATTGAGAATCATCTAACAGGAGAACATTATTTAGAATTTTTGCATAATAGTTACAAGGTCT